>KK116893.1:2521-34497 GCA_000611955.2 Stegodyphus mimosarum | reverse complement strand
GGGGATTTTTTTTTTTTTTTTAACATTTTGTATGTTACCTTTATTTATTAAATAGCATGTTCTTTACACTTAAACCATAAAATTCAGTTCAAGAGCAATATTACAAAACAATTTTAAATTAAGTATATCTTTAGAATTTCCGATATAGTCTCACGCGCTTTAGATAAAAATGTTTTTTCTGTACAAACGTTGCCATTGCTTGCTTTGAAATCCTTGAGTTTGTTAATATAAAATTCGTTGAAGTTTTGATAATAAAACAAATTTCAAATTTAAGCTTCCAGATACCCATATTCACAGTAGGATTACATCATTCAAAATTTGATGGCTCTAGGTAGGTATCGCTGTTTTATCACAATGTGAGAAACATACATACACTTATGCAGATTCTTCATTATTTAATTTCTTTAAATATAATACAGGGCGATAATATTTGGTGGCAACAATTTGAAAAGTGAAATGGACATCCAGAGTGATCCGACACAAAATTGCAAATCAAAAACAATAGTCCCCGACTTAAAAAACTAAAGCTGTTTTACTTTCAATTACACTGAAGTGTTCATTGAAGTATTTGTGTTGAAATCTTTCATTATACCGAAGCTTCAGTTATTCTTGAGTGACTGTGATAACAGCTGAAAAGTACAATTCAGGTTTTCTTTTATGATTTGGAACAAAAAGCGAAAATATCCATTTTAGAATGGTACATGGGAATGGATTTGATTGTGAATAAAGTTGAATGTTCTATGTGCAACGAAGAGATCCATCTGGTATATTGCTGGTGCACAGTGACGAGCGTGCAGTTCTCTGAAGTGAAACATATTTAATTTAAAAGTCCTATTAAAATGAGTCATGCTAAAGATATTTGATATTTACCATGAGCAATAAGAGCTATTTTAGGTTTAATAAGCACAGTAATGAAACATATCCATTGATAATATGTTCTAAGACTTAATGTGGAATAATGGCACAAATTATATACAGATATTCTTGTTACATATGTAATTAGTTTGATAACTTATGTAAATAAGACATTGCAAAGAACCAAATGAAGAAATAACAAAATAGTCTTCCACTACAATGCATTATATATTGTACTACTAAAAAAAGTGATGTGAAATATATTCTGCACTAAATTATATTTTCTTGCATGTATGAAAATAAGATTCCCGATACTTCAACTTAATCTGTAAAAGATGAGCAAGAAATGAAGTTCTTATATTACACTTCTCACCTGTTTTTGAGGATTAAATTACCCCTTACTCACCTGGAAATTAGATACTATATTTTTGTTCTAAAATTTAACAGGATTTTATATCAATGGACATCTTGATTAACAAAATTGAAGAATGACAGCAACTTTAATTATCATGTTCTATAGAATAATTATATTTAAATATATCTATACCACAGCAAAATGTTATATTTTGTTATGCAACTTACCTTAAATTCTAATAAAAATCACTCCTGCTCTCATCAAATATTCACCTGTATTTCTCTTAAAACTATATCCTAAAACATATGAGAGGTCTCATTTTTAACTAAACATTGTAGTATGATAGAAATAAAAATTTATTATTTTCCTCGCATTAATAACACACTAATAGTTTTTAAGCATTTGTTAGATTTTCTGTGGTAAATAAGAATTTTATGATCAGGAAAGGCACGATAACATATTAACGAAGACAGGCTGATTGGTAAGAAGCAGATTAAAAAAGAAGTAAGACATGGAAACAAAAACACATTTTTTCAGCCATTCCAAATCCTTATATTATGATCACCAGTCAAATCAGAATGTAAGCTTAGAATTTTAGAACTATCCTATAATCCGAGATCAAAGATAACATTCTGCAATGACAATTTGCTTTCATTATATTTAGTTAAACTGGGCAGAAATTAATGTAGATAGACAGTATTTGAAAATCACGACTTGTTACAGTTCAGTCGCAGCACTGATTTCTTTACATTTTGAAACTTAACAACAGTTCTTTTTCCTTACTTTGAAATATGGATAAGAGAGTACAGGGCTATTATATTTTAAATATTTTTTTAAGCCTGCTTCATACAGAAAAGGTATAATAAAGTATTGACGATGCAATGCAATGTCAGCAAAAAGTATTTATGCGACAATCCACAAGGTCACCTAAAAATATTCATGTGGCAACTCACATATGCACACAGCATCATCCCAGAATGGCCTTCACTTCTCTGGATATTTTTGCTGACATGATCACAGATTATGATCTCTTCACAGAAATTTGAAAGTTTTAGCCCAGCAATGGACTGCATTTCACACTTTTTGTACTCTTTGGTGAAATCTCGGACTTCCTGCACATTTACAGTGTAAGGCCAGCTCCCTTAAAAGCATCATCTTCCTCTTTAATCCTTCTAGTTTTAGGATTCTGATGCTAAGGTTGTGCACAATGCCAGGTTAGTGCAATTCCCCCCCCCACAACAATCCCTGGGTACATAAGAACAAATAAGTTCATATCACTGCTACTGTAACAAATGATATGAATTTTATCATGTCGAATGATACCATATAACTGGGTACCTAAAAAATTCATTACGGTTTAAATAAACGAGTATATCAAAATAAGTAATTCTTCTGAACGCAGGGAAATAAAAACTTTACGCAGATACACTACCTTTTATATATGTAAAAATTATGCATATTTTCCTTTATTTAATATGGAAGTGGAGCTTTCCTCTACAAAATTGTTGACATGAAAATATATGCATAGCTTGACCATTTAATTCGATATTACGTACATTTCCAAACGCTAAAATACAAGATAGATACGACTTTATCCTTCAAAAATAATAATTTTGTTATGAATTTCAATGTGCATTATTAAGACAATGCATATATCCTTCATCTATGGTATACTTGGCAAACATTCCACACTTCCCGGAAAGGATGACAGGTGTCAACACACACTCTGGGAACGACAAAATTTAAGTACAAAGTAATAAAATTCACTAGTTTTAGCATGAAACTCTCTGTTGCTTAAAAAAACTTAAAATTATAGTAACTTGGTAAATTAAGGGATAGATTATTTAATAATTTATGATAGATTACTTAAATAATTTATGATATACACACCTTGCTTTTAACAGATACATAATGTGACACAGCGCGATTTGTAGCTTTGGGAGTTTTCAGCATTATTATATGCTTTGATATACTAAGAATTTCATCCAAATTTTATGGGATAACACAAGAAGAAAACAAATAACACCAAAGAACACATTAAAGCCTTAATTTACTCCATGACCACCGTCTCAGCCGCAACTCCTTTCAACATTTATGACGTCATCAGGTTAAAATCCAGTCAACCGTAAAACACAGAATGAGTAATAAAATCAATATCAACCACACCCTTCTAAATATCAATGGTAATTTAAAAATATTCTTAATAAATATTTTATATGTTGAAAATAATAGTAACTAAGCCATAATTTTAGCCAAGCATAAACTTTTATTTAATTAGGCTCTGACGTTTTAAAGAATTTTTTCTGATGTCAGTTCAGAAGCATGATTTTCTAACTTACTTAAATAAAAAGGATCATCTCGATGAAATTTCAATTAAAATTTCTTACAATAATATGATGTGAATATCCTAATATACCACTAGTAAAACAGATTCTAGGACAGCAGTATTTTTAGATTTTAGCCGAGATAGAATCGATGTTTAGGTTGCCCAGGACATTTTGGAACTGAACTGAAAATGTTTCCGCTGAAGATTTGTCCTTGATTGGTTTTTCCCCAAAAACATGTCAGTCAGCGCGTATGTCAACCAGTCAGAAACTCGATCTGCCAATATTTTGGCAAATGTTTCCTTCAGTGCAATTTAGTAGTTTGTAGAGGAGCTATGGGTTTTACGTTTGCTTCAATATTTTCATCAGAAGATACAAAGATGCGTCCTCTTTTCAATCTAAATATATTTTTTAAATAATCTTAATTAATTACATGAAAAAAGTCACAAAAATCTCATGAATTAAGTACTGTGCTACAACGGGCATTGTTGTCAAGTTGAACGTCTGTCTAATATTACCTTTGTTTGATGTAATTTAGAAAATTATGTATGGCAACACTGGAGGTTTCTTATATTTATGTTTTGAGCTTTTTTTTTATTAGAAAATGAGAAAAATGACTTCGAGTTGCTTTTCATGTGTATTTGAGAATTAATGAGTATTATCTTACGCCATTTATATTTTGAGAGATGTTTGAGATGTCAAAGATATAGTTGTTACTTGCTGGATTTGTAAAATAAACTGTTTGTGTTGTAAAAAGATGTCCCACTGAATAATTTATTACACTCATTTCCACCACTATTCTTCTGACATTCGAAGGCATAACGGAACAGTTGTTGGTTATCCATTGAAGTGCTACCGATGCTTCTTTGCTGAGCATATTAAAGGATGTTTTCGGGCAATTCAGACAACTACACTGCATTTAATTGTGATGTGAAATGTTTGGGTTTACGTTTAGTTACCTTAATTGGACCATCACATGTATGCTGGAAAAAGTTTTTGATCCTGTTTGTACGGAAGAACACATAGGGACAAGTTTTAAAAACGGAATGCAGAAATACTTTAGGCTTACTATGTACAGATGTGTGCTGTAGTGACTTATATCACTTGTTTGACATCAGAACAAGCCCTCGAAAGTTATCGTGGCAAGAAGTGCAAGATTACGACTACCGTTGGCAAAAGCTTTCAGCACCGCACAGATGACGGTACGACTTTTCTCAGTTCCACCCCTAATTTCGATGCAGAGCACTCCAGAGGAATGGGTCCGAGGGTCTCCCACACTCTTACACTAGTTCAGCAATAAAAGCAGAGGAAATTCTCATGGCAACCATCCTTGATATAGCATAGTAATTTTTCTGAGGGCATATAAATATTCACATTGAAATCCGTAACCATTTTCACCAATGACCAAAATCGCCTAGAACTGTGAGTATTCATTGCAGATAAATTTAGCTGAAGTTTTAATCCAAGTGATTCTTTTTAATAAAGTTTAGGCGATAATTTGTAAACCAATTGTAAGGATATGATAAGATACATTTCAGTATCTTATTTATAACAATCTGTGAAATGTTGATAATAACTTCTTAAGTCTAAAAAAACATAACTCAATGTTAAGTGAATTCCTACCACTTCTAAACACATCATAACATAGGAACACATCCAAAATTTTAATTTTTCATTTCAGTATGTTTATTCAGATTTTTTTCTTTATTACAGGTCAAAGAAATTTAACCTATATCAAGAACAGAATTGTGTCATTACTCACTGGTTGAATTTCGAGGTTGTAAATGAAATAAAAAAGTTCATTTTGATTCATAAATTTAATTTTTCTGACCCTATGGTTTTATGTTTAGTCAGCTTTCATAATGCTTATTTATTTCTTCCTTTTCGCACAGTGTATCCGTGTAAATAATCTTAACTGTATCTTAAAATTGCAGTGTTTTTAACATAAATCTTAAACATTCAGGAAATAAAAGATTCTATATTTGCGTTTCAAAGAAAATGTTTGCAGTTTTCGGACTTATAAAACGGAAATCAAGCAATTTCACATTTTTCCAATTGCTCGATGTATAAGGTGGGTTTAAGAAAATTCTGTAATATCAATGAACTGGCGAATTATATTTTCTGGGATAAGCTAATCTCCAGGTCAAATTTCTATCGGTAGGTAGTGTTGTACTGTTAAATTAGCAACTATTTGCTAATTTAATTTCTTTAAGAGAAAATGTGCAACAGAGAGTTCATGATGGATTTTTACATTATTAGCGCTGTTATAATATGTTCGCAAATGGAATAAATTAACACACAGTAATTTTAATTTTCCTCATTTTGTTTCTGTGATGTTAAATTAAATCAAGTACTTAATTATCTACTAAAGAAAATTTGAACTAAAATTTATTCCTATGCGAGAAATATCCGCTTGTGCGATAAGTCTTCATATGCGTTTTAAGCTAATTTTCTTACTTTACATGGATTCCAAATTTATGGAACACGTGTGTAATATAAAGTGAGAGAATAAATAAACAGAAATGAACCTAATCTGAAACTATATAAATTGAATAAAAATAGTAAACAAGTACTTATAGTCTTATCTATCCGGTTCCAGTCCATGATATAAAAAGTTTCTTTTTTTTTTCAGACATTGTAAGGATTTTTAGTTCACTAACGTTTATTTTATTTTAAAACTTTACTATATCTCTCATTTTCCACTTCCGGGCAGAATTAACGCGTGAATATGTTTATGCAAATTGTACTTGCTAACGCTTAAGCATTTAAGTTGTGGCTTTTTGCCATGGGTAGAGAGTAGAAGGAAGGAGAGAGAGCCCTCTTGCTACGAGTCTTCACGAGAGCTTGTCATCAGTTACCGTCCGCCTTTAAGGCCAGAGGTTTAACTCTCTTGAAAGTTAAAGACCTATTGTAGTTTTCAGCAGTTTGAGTACTACAGACGTAGTAATTTAAAAGGCCAGTCTTAGCGCTAGTTATCTGTGTAAAATGTTAAAAGTTAGCTCTTATTTAAATTTTAGTTAGTTAGTAGTCTTATATTCTTTTACGTTCAGACCACAAGTGGTTGGTCTTTGTATCCCGAACTACGGGAACGTTCGTAAAATCGATAAGCAAATAAAGGGTAATTCTAACCCTTCTTATCTTTGTTGCATTTTCTACACACGCACGAACATAGCTTTTAGTAAGCTCTCTGTTCCTACTTCCGTTATGTTTGCAACATCAACTAGAAGAAATACAATTCCTGATAACCTTAACAACAAATTTGAGTTTTTAAATTTCTATTACTTTTAAATTATACCAAGCTTCCTTGAATATTAATAATAATTTTGGTTACTTGTATTTTGAATATCATATTAAGTTTAAATATATTAAACTGCGATTATATTAAACTGCGATTAAAAAAGTAAGAGTATCTAAAGTTTTGATTGTGATTTAAATGGATATAACATTTTCTAAAACTTTATTAAAAGCAGCCAATGGGTGAATTTCTACGGTTTTAGGAAAGTGATGAGATATTTAATAAACTGTTTCTGTAATATTTGTGAAAGTAGAAAACAGCTGTATTACAATAATAAAGAATTCAAAGTCATGTTCAAAAGACGGCATGCATATAGTAAATAATACATGTAATAATATCTGCTCTTAAGAGCATTTTTTCTATTTAAAGACTAAAAGTATGCATTACTATTATAGGTAATGAAAGATTAGAAACAAAGCTATTTTAAATGTGATTTAGGAAAGCTCCTTTTCATCTTATCATACCTATTTTAAATTTAGGTAATGAAATGGGGGGAAAGTACAAGTTGAAATTTTTAGATAATGGAGAAATGTATATAGTTATCGCATAACTTCATAAGCTAATAAAAGAAGAGATCACACTACCGCAGATCTTTACTATCTAACTGAATACCGGAAGCGTAGCTAGGGTTTTCAGCCCACGGGGACAATTGAAGATTTTGCGCCCTTTTCTGTGTGTCAAGAATGGAAAACATATCATTCTAAAATTTCATACCATCAATTTGGAGCCCCCTAGATGCTGCGCTCGGGAATATCTGTCCCCCCTTGCCCCACTCTAGCTACGCCACTGCTGTATACGAGTTGACCTTAAGTTTCAGATTCATTATCTAGCATAACTGTTATTTATGATGAAAATTGTGATTTTGGATAATAATTATAATTTCTGCTACATGTATAGAGTGGTTCGAGACCCCAACTACAAACTTAAAGGAGAGACAGTGGACATCGATGTGAACAATGTTAACGTTCGAAGGGCTAAAAACTCATAGGTAGCGCTATATGCCAGGGCTCCAGAGCGACATCTGAGACTTTCCCATTAAAGTTTGCGATGTTGTATGGAGAGCAAGCCTTTGTAAGAATATATAAGGAAAGGCATCCGATAAGATACGTGTCATAACAGGTGCAGCTACAAGTGGGCAAGACATCAGAATTTCACCATTGCTGGTACAGGTATAGTCACACTGCAGTAACTGTACAACTCTGCACTACGTTTGATGGAGGGCATCCTGGATATGATCCGATTATCTCCCGTCGCTCTTCCTCTATCACCAAATCACCCGAAAAGGCTTTCGGGCTTGCTACTATTTTAAATACTCTCATGCTGCTCAGACACTGTACACTTGCAAACATCCGTTCCTTCTCTGGGACTCACTCAGACCCATTGGTATCGCAGCGAGTGTTGCTAACCACTATCAAGACAGGCTATGAGTTCATCATCACAGCCGTAAATGTTTTAACATCTGCTTCAGAGTCTGTGTTAACATGGATCCTTCAGTTTTAAAGTGCAGCATACCGGATGACTATAACCTACCCGAACTCTCGTTATACAAGAGGATGTGCTTTTATTGTAAACATGTACAGGTGCAGATTGAAGCAAGGCCGAAACCTGTGCATCCAGGTAAGCATATCAGGTATTGCTGGCCCTTGCTAAGTGCCAAGCTCTTATCTCGCATAGAGTTCTGAGAGAGAACGCCTTAGTATGGAGTCCAAGAATCTCTCACTACCACCAGCCTCTCGAGAAGATTTCTCGCGTATTTCGTTCCACCGTGTATGAGTTCCCTTTTGTAGCACAGACATAATCAGCTTATAAACTTTTATGCCTTATCCGGAATTCGAATCGCGGCCTTCGGTACGGCAGTTAGCCTCATTAACCACTAACCATCTGATCGGTACTGGATGTAGACAGATACATGTAGAAATGAGGGCGGACATAAGAATTTCACTATTGGACATGCATTGACTGTGAAGTTCCAACAGTATTTTGAGGGAGAACAAGCCAGAAAGGCGGTCTTAAAACCTCATCAGCCTCTCGAAAGGACTTTCGGTTCTCGGCATATTTAGAGTAGTACCTCTATGCTGCACAGATGCTATAAATTTACAAACATCCATGCCTTCTCCGGGTTTCGAACCCGATCCCTTCGGTACGGCAGTCAGAGTAACTAACGACTCTTCCAGTTAGGCAGCATGTACAGATGTTCACATAGATATCAAAGTTTGTGTGATGGTACGGAACTTCTATAGAAAGAGAGAGCACCCGGGGCGACGGGTCCGAGGGTTTCCTACCCCTTTCCCCTTCCACCAAACCACATGAGAGGACTTCCGGCTCGCCGCATATTTAGAGTACCGTCATGCCGCACCAACACTATTCATTTCTAAACATCCATGCCTTCTCCGGGATTCGAACCCTCACCTTCGGCACGGCAGTCAGCGACGCTAACCACTAGACCGGTTGGGCGGCGAAAAATGTCGTTATTAACTAATTATGTTGGCTAAACAGCATCTGTTGTATAAATATACTCTTTTTAAAATCTTGTATTTTATCTATTCACAGCTGGTCTTTTAAACTGTTGTAATTAGCCTGTTTCATAATGTAATGTCGTTTTAAGCAGTATTCCTTTAAACCTAAATACAGGCTTCCAAACATATGGAAAAAAGATATTTTTTTCCTGTATTATAAAAAGACAATAATCAGTTCACTTCTCTTGAAATGTACTACTCGCAGTGTCTACAATCTCTTCTTTGATGAAACGCTTCTTTATTAGTATTTGATCGCATGCAAACTATCAACTACATATAGCAGCAGTAAACGTGATGAAACTGATGTCAGCAGAAGAGTCTGTAAGATCTCCTGTCTATCTTGTGTGTGAAATCTGAAGAGTAGTGACTGCACAGAAGAAGAGTTAAAACTACCCTTTATGACACTCTTTAAATTATTTACAATGCGTCAACTCGACGATAACACACTACGCCTCTGCTTAAGCGATAACTGAAACAGTAAGAATGAAACTAAAAAATTTGAAGATATTAACAAGTAGTAGAATTACGCTACAGGGCTCAGGCAATCCTGTTTTCTAATAGAACGTGTTGTTGTTACTCATGCTCATTTGTCTGACAAAGTCAGCCCAAGGCCACGAAATTTCTCGTGTCAAGGAGCGCAAGATTACGCCTGTCGTTGGCAACAGCGCCTTGAGCACTTAACAGGTGATAGTGCGATTTGGCTCAGTTCCGTCCCCAATTTTGATGGAGAGCACCCCGGGGGGGGGGACGGGTCCGAGGGTCTCCCACTCCTTTTCCCTTCCACCAAACCACATGAGAGGACTCTCGGCTCGCCGCATATTTAGAGTGCCGCCATGTCGCACCGACACTATACACTTAACTTGATATTACATTTTTTTGCCACTGGTAGAATTTGCAAGCGCGCTACCAAATTTAAATATTCTGGCACTGATAATTAGGGGAAGGAAGGCTTATAGGAAAGAATTTCAAACTAAATTTAACTGGTTATTTAAAATAAATATAAATCCCCACAAGTCAAACGAACAGCAAAGCTACGACCACCGACTATTGGCAAATAATAATAGTTAGACGATGTTTCTATGAAAACTAACAACAAAGGTTAAAATAAAAATAACAAGCTTTAGAAATGGGTAAAAAACTGTGGAAATGAGAATTTTTACAAAATTATTCACTACAACTATGAGTATTTGTTGTTCAAATTTAAACAACTTGTAAGGTATTTTCTCATTCCTTTCCGCATACCTTCGTGGTGATACTGGAAGCACACTCGATGCTTATTCGAGAGGTCCAAGGTTCGAGTCCCAGCGAGGGCACTGTAAATTTTTCACGTCTCCTGCTCAAAATAATCTAATGACTCTGCAAACTAACAGGTCAGATTCAGTGATATTTGGATCTGTCGCAGGTCGTACAAAATCCAGACCCTGACCGTGCGTTGTGTATACCTCTTTAAACCATCTATGCATTGCAAATCAATTTTCTAAGCTAAGCGAAGTATGGTGAGAACAAGTGATAAGGATTTAGTCTGTCTTCTTTTCTGATGACATTCAAAGGCTTACTTCAAGAAACGGTAGACTCATTCCTCGTGATCATTGTTAACCTGATTGTACGAAGAAGTGCAGATTTGTTTAACACAATGTAACGAAACTAGTTATTCACAGATCTTAAATTCTGCCAAAGCTCACCCACCGAAGCCCGGCTTGGCTACTCAGATTTCAAGTGAAACCGTAAACCCAACCGTCAGAGAGCTAAAAAGTAAATAAGGTCCGGGCTCGGAGGAAAGAACAGAAGTAGATCTAACCGGTTTCTGCCGCTCACTCCATTATCGCAATGCCACATCCCTCTTGTTTATCAAAATATTCACTAGTTTACCAATAAGATCTGTAGGTTTTGACATGCTCAGACGTCAACATTTTGTAACTTCCTCCTAAATATAAGTATATATATATATATTTTCTTTTTTGTGAAATATTTGTTCAAAACGTGCAAAAATTTTTGATAAGCACCGAAGCTCGAATAAAACATTTTTATGTGATAAACTAAAATTAAATATTCGATAGCTAAATAAAAAGCCGACGGCCTGTTTTCCCCGGTTAAAAACTCCTCTCTTAAGAGGATCAATATCGAAATCCGCTTGCTCAGAAAGATTGGGCAACGAGCAAAGAATTAGGCAACATTTTCGAATTTTGCATTTTTAAAATTACAGTCTATATAAAAAATGTAAAAAGAAAATATTTTAAAATTTAAGTCAGCTTTAAAGATTTTCTGCATTATATTTAATAACTAAGCTTCGTTGGTGAAAACAGAAATGCCTTATTTTAGGGTTGGTCGACATCCGCAGTTATAACTGCCCATGTGAATACACGGAACAAATTGGGGTTTATCGTCAAAAGTTTAGGGCCGTAAGCACTTATTTTATTGCCTGTCGTAGCTTAAAATTATCCCCGAACTTGGCTTCGGGATGTTGACTTTTGGGCAATGCAGAGATATCGAGACCTGTGTCAACGAGAAATCTTGTTCTTGAAGGAATGTGTCGAACAGGATATGGTTGATGCAGCGATCTCTCAATTGGCTGTCAGAAGTTAACAGTTCTGTTTTAGCTATTGGCTAAAAATGCATGGGGCCATGCTAAAAATGTATGGCTCTAAAGTAAAAAAAGTACGCATTTTTTGAATTTACAACCAAAATCATTACGGCAGGGCATTGTTTATTTGTTCTTTATAATTCACTGAACGAATTGCGCATTATGTGACGAAACTCCTTGCGAACAGTTTGGTTTTTGGCGCTAACGTTTACAATGGAGTTCGACATCTGAAATTTCGTTTATTTATTTATTTTTATTTGAATTATTTGTTGCTCCGCTAACTTGCTTGTTCGTAGTTGTATGGCTGTTATAATTGTATTAATGGTCGAATGATGAGTGTGGTGGGTAATTTTGTCAAACATTAAAGAAAGGTGACGTCATTCCTCATTTAGAGCAACATAATATGTTGAACAGGAATATGTTGAACATCTGGAAGAAGTTTTGAAAGCCAAATAATTCCAGAACAAGTCTTACGCAGTTTCCCAGCGAGACTGCGCATATACGTAATAATTAAATAATAGGCACACTTGTCTCCAAGTTTAAGTCCTTGCAATAGCAGGCAAAACTCTTGATTTTGAGGGAACGTCTGGAAGAATAGCTTTTGTGTTGCTAATTATTTGTAGAAAGTTGCAGAATTATGTCACTGGCTGAATTCCACAACCCAGATTCGACTGAAAAAATAACATGTTTGTGGTTAGTCATATTTGATGTTTACGCCAGAAACTGGAAGCAATGAGGAGCGAACCAAAACTCTAGATTTGATTTCCAAAATGGGAGGGTTTTACACAGATGTGATTAATGCTAACAATTGGATTCTAGCTGTCTGCCTAATGTTGTGGATGCGTCCTCAAAATGCTATCGGAATTCGTGAAAAAAAATTATCTGAAGAACAGTAGAGACAGCTAGCCTCCGAATTCTCTTTTGTTATTTTCTTTCTTTTTCTTTCGACCGTCTGCCAGACAAACGTCCTATCGATTTTGCATAATGTAGGTCGACCAGACATTTACATCTGAATAAGAATCTTGTTTAGAAAATATATTGAACTTCAGATATTTTTTCTATATCTCCTCATCTTTATAATTGTTTTACACAGATCATTATTTTGGTTCTGCTGAAATTTCAATTTAAGCTACCAGGAGTGATTTAAAAATGTTAGTTGAGTTTTAATTTGACTTGTATTTTTGCGTTTATAGTCAAATATTTGGAAAGTTGATAAATCGTCAACTCTTAAGGTAACTCTGCATGTTAGCTATCAGGCAGAATGTTCAATAAGTCAGTTTCACTCCACAGGGCTATAATGATACGATTCCCGAGTAACCAAGGTGGCGAAAAAAGGAACTTGTTAGGTTAATCTATTAAAGCAAAGAAGTCTAACTGTCTATGGAAAGAGATGCCTTCTAGGAGTACTTTCGAAGGGAAACTGAGTCGTATTTGCATTGCATAAGGAAAAGTACGAAAAAGATCATGAAGCTAGCCCGCTTAACGGGATTTCAGCTCAGGTCGAACTATCAGTATTTAGCGACTTCACCACTTGGCCTCTGGTGAGCAATTCAAAATCCCGTTAATCCAATAAAAGTCAATCCAATATTCTTTAATGAACAGTTCATAAAAGCATTATAAGCATGACTAGTATGTAGTTCAATACAATGCACTGAATCGATGCAATATCTTGCAATACTATTTAATGCAAGGTATGTGCAAGAATGCATTAAAATATAATTTTTGGTGAATTACATTTGTTTGACATTGAAATTTCGTTAAAGGTAATTCTGAGTGACGATCACTGACAGGTTAATATACTATCCTGAGCGCCTAAGTACGTGCATATTTTTGGACGAATCAATGACCCATACATGTCAATTGGCCGATGCAGGTTTACTCAGATAATAACATTAGAGTTTTACGGCAGTTTTAAATAACATTTGATTAACTTTCACGAATAAGACTGCATTTTATTTTAATTAAAATTTACAAAATTCGTCAAATTTTGAAGCTATTTTTTGCAGTAAATAAACAAATAAATAATAATAATATTCCATTACCGTCTTTAAACATTCCTGCAGTTTACGTCTTCTTTTATTAGCTTTCCGTGATTATTACTTTTATTCTACAGAAAATCCAGTTTGGGGTGAAATATTTGGGGTGTAAATTGTTTTTTTGTGCTGCGTACGACCTTTCCCTTATCTTTCTTTTTATATCAGCCCAATTTTTTATCAAAGCGTTACTTATAAAAAGAATGCGTATTTCTTAATAACATTTTGCTTCACTTTATTATTTCTTGTACTGTTGTTATCAATATAAATAAACAAGAGTGTTCATGTGTTTGTTTTTTGCACAAATCTAAGGTTTTAATCCGATGTTGATGAAATTTAGCGCACTCAATCTTTAAAACAAGAGGAAGGTCACTGTCCACATAACATTTTTCAAAAACTACCCAAGAGGTCCCCACTCTTTATATACAACGATTTTACGCAAATTTAACGCAATTTAAATAATTTATAATCTCAGCGATTTAAAAGCTTTGCGATGCCACGCTTCGAAGCATAAGATTTTTATGTTTCAGATTTATTCAGAAAACTTTGCATTATAAGAGAAATGTGAGTTAATAAAGAAACTCAATGATATTAAAAAAAACTTATTGCCACTGCCCGAATTAAAATATTTTGATCTTCCACGCGGAAGTGTTTTTCTTTTAGCAAAGCGTTACATTCAGATTGTTCTGTTTTGTTTCAAATTTACTCTGTTATTAATTAATAAGCTGAGCTATCTAAAAGCTATGAAAGCAGATTCATTTAAATTACTATAAATTACTAGCTGGACCCATGAAATTGCACTGGTTGGATTCATTAAAATCATCTATATACACAAAGAATAGTGAACATTTGCTTGTTTGCAATTTTACAGTTTTGCAGTTTGTTTGCAAATTTACAGTTTTATTTCAAATCTTGATGAATTTTGCACACTTGACCTTCAAAATTTGAGGAAAATCACTGTCTAGATAAAATTTCAAAAACCACCTCACGGGGTTCACATTCTGGGCGTTTGTATTAAAACGTTGCGCTTTGATTACTAACTTAAGTTCACGTCGCCGTTATTGCTTTCCAGCTATCAGAGGCAGTCACGCATACTAAGCAAGGAATGTATAATAAAAATAGATATTAATATTTTTTCAAGTCTCAATATTGAACTCACGTTACCCATAACTCACGGTACTCGTCTTAGTTTCACATCGCCATTGTTGTACTCCATCTAATAGTTCTGATTAAAACAGTTAGATGGCACAAAATTAATTTACTCTTTAAAACAGTGTAGAACTTCCCAGAATAGTTTAGAATCTCCATTATACTGTTATGTTACTAACTGCTTCTGTATTGGTGTGAAATTGAGTCAGGAAGGGGGGTGGCACTGGGGCGAATTTTCTTACAGTGTAGCATTTCAGCAAAATAAAATGGCTGAAAATCCATTAAACTCTCTTAAACTCTTTGGTAAAGACTCTTTGGTAAGAAAAAAATGAAGAAATGCAGAGTATATAGGAGAATTTCTTAATTAATTCTGGCTGAAAGTCGATGCAAAAGGAATTGTTTTTTAAATATATCTAAAAAGGATGGAGGCCAGAATATTTACAGATTTTTTTTTACAGTTTAATTACAAAATATACAAAACTTCAAATCAAACAGGTCATCCTTTCTTACCCTCTTTTATGTTTTCAGATAAGCTTATCACTACCTTTAGTTTAAGGATTAAATTCAACGTCAGCTTCTTAAAGAAAATAATTAATAACCTGTGTGGGTATGTTATTTTCAGTAAGTACTTGTATAAATAAATATACATATATGTACATTGTGTCCACAAAGCTTTGTACTCGGCCTTTTGCTATCGCTGCTCGTAAACATACACTTCGAACTACACAAATGCTTTAAATGATGGAAAGCTTCATGTTTTCATATTTTTGACGACCGTCTGACAGGCAAGGCCGTATATATATACGGCCCAGACTACTTTTTGTGACGTCTTTAAGAAAGTGTATGTGTTTGCATCTTAAAATATGTTCGAGAAATTAAAACAATATGTTTAAAATACATAAATCTAGCCATAAAATACCGTTTCGGAAATTAAGGAAATACATCCTTCTCACGGCAGTTCTGGGAAATTTAGACCTTTATTAGCCTAATCTTGAGTCGCTTAGAGGGTTAAAAAAATCAGTTTTGTATAAAATATGTAATCTAACATTTTACGCTTTCTTCCGGTTCCTGTACTTAATATTTAGGAAAATTCGTTTATCGGAAATCATATTCAGGGACCGCACACAAGTTAAAGAGAGGAATGTTTGTATTTGTATAAGCGTGAGTCAACTGAAAACCTTAAATATTTTTTTACATGTGATTTATTGAACAAAATGGAATAAAAATGTATCATTTTGCAACATAGTCTCACTGATGTTCAATACACTTGCTCCCGCGCACAAGAAGTGCACGATTACTCTGAAAACAAATTCTTGTGTTCGTGTGCGTAGCCACTAGTGCACCGAATAGTGCACTTTTTCATCGGAAAAAATTTCTTTCCTCCCATCGCCTTTTTAAGTTGTCCAGGTATGTAATAATTATTTGGAGCGAGATGTGGTGAGTATGGCGGATGTGGGAGAGTGTCAAAGTGAAGGTCAGCGATGATTGCAACTAAGCATGAAGTCGAGCATTTCATGTTGCAAAATGACACCTGTAGTCAGACGTTAATGTCGCTTTGGTTGATTACAGGCTGAAGGTGATTTTTCAACATATCAGAATATGATGCATTAACTATGTTGTTTCGTTTAGGAGTATAGTGTTCCAAGATAAAGTTTCGTTCATCCCAATAGAGAATTAGCATAATGTTGTCTGCAGTTGGCTGCGTCCGTAACTTCTTGGGTCTTGGTAATTTGAATTTGCTTCATTCCTTACTTACTTGCCTTGGTTTGGGTTGGTGGTAGTGGACCTAGGTTTCTTCTCCTGCAACGATTCTCTCAAGGAACCCATCGCCTTCTGTTTCAAAGCACCAGAAATATTTTTTCCTGGGGTTAATTCGTCGCTCTTTGAGTTCTGGAGTGAGATGCCGTGTCATCCACCTTGCAGACATTTTGCGAAATAGAAGACTACTGTTCAGATTTGAGGATATTTCATCCATTTTTGGGCCATTGCGGCGATTTTAGCTTTCTGCACAGTGTCTGTCGTCAAAGCCTGTCGACTTTAAGAGGGCTGATGAACCAATGATTTTGTTTTACCTCTGACATCTTTACAGATATAACGAATCAGAGGATGTAAAATACAGCAGACAAATTAAGGAGGCGTGACAAAATCAGTCTGAAGAATTTTTTCCATCGGAACAACACTTCAGACTGCTCCTGAAGTCTCGACTAGAGAGGCCTAGAAGGCTCTTGAGCTCTCGACAAGAGAGACCCTTGTTGGTAAGCTCCGTACACTACGAGGACTATAATTCGTTTCAATAACTGTTTATGCTATCTATATGAAGCTTCTCGTAATTGTAATAAATATGTTTTGAGTTCAATAATGCAGTAAGTATTACGCAACCTCACAAATGTACCAATCATAATAAGGAGTCAAACGCGCTAGCTGCCGCCACTTAACACAGTGGTAACCACACAGTAGTGAAGAACTACTATGCACTATGATACAACATGAACATTCTTTGCCTTGGAGAAGAAAGTAGAAGGTATTAGAAGAAAAATGTCCAAAAGATGAATCGATGTAGGACAGGATGGAATACGCTTGGGAAATGCAATGAACATTTGGAAGATAGGAGAAAGGAAGCGAGGGGAAGAGGGAAGAACCTATAGAAAGGAAAGTAGAAGAGTTAGGAAGACAAAACGACAGAGCTGATGAATGAGGATAAAATACGCCTGTGGAATAAAAAAAGTAAGATGAAACTGATATCTGCATGAAGCACAGAATTTAATATTGTTTAGCTTATGTTAGGAATTCAGAGGTCAAAATTGAACACAGTTTAAAGATAATTTGTGAGAATTATATAATATAAATGATATCACATATATAGAGAGAATCCGAGACAAGTCTTTTTTTCTTCAAGTGGAAATATCATTCAGTACCATTTTAATATATGAGCAAATAAGGTAATTAAATAAATTATGATCTGTCTTTTGAACAAAATCAAAGGAAAAGAACAAAAAATAAGTAGGTAAATGTTTTAAAAAATCAGATTAAAATATTTATGTAAAAACACTGACAAAATTTGTTTATCTTTGTAGGACTGAAAACATGGACACATTCATTTTTTTTATTCATTCAAGTGAGAAGCGTACTTAAAGGAATCTCCAAGTATTTTGGATCGTTGATTGCATAAAACACTTTGTCAATACCATGTGAAGTATTGTGAAATACCCCACAATACTTCACATGCGAGAAATCTAGGGTCTGTAATTTATCTTTTTCCTTAAAACTGTTCTCGGAGCCCTGCCATTCGAAAAAGCACAATATCCTTAATTTACCTTTCAAATTTAATCTATCTAAAACTGCTTAATGAAATGAGTGGTTTAAAAGCCTAAAACATATTTTGTAATATTTGTTTTATTTTTTTAATCTTCTAATAAATCAATACAATTTTGAATGCATTTAATATAAAAATTTTCCATATTAATAATTTTTATGAATATGTATATATAAGACTTATTATAATTTAAATGCTTTAAAAATCATATATTACCTATTTGGCAGTAAATTGGTTCATTTAATACTTTTTAAGAATTTTGATAATTGCCCTAAAATTTTCTCCAAATCAGAGAAAAAGGAATTTTTAGTTCAATTTATGCCCTTTTTTAAAATACTTTTGAAAACAGGCAGTTAAATTAAACTTAAATTTTAAACACTCTCAAAAGCTTCTAAGAAACTAAATTCTTCAAGGAAATTTATTGGTTAATTTTCCCAGGGAAATTTTAAGTGAATGGTGAAGTGGCTCATATTCTGATAATATAAATTTAAAAATCATTGCGGTTTGGTTATAACTTTTGACAGCATCTTTTTTAAATAATTGAAAAATGGATAATTGTAAAGCATTACGTCAAATAGGCAGCTTTTTTCAAGCAGAATCTTCTTAATCACTTCTCCATAAATCTTCGTGCTTTATTTTAGATTTTGCTTAAAAGATAGACTATAATTTACGAATTTATTTATTTATGTTTGTTTATGGGATGAAATTTTGCAAAATAGTACAGACTAATTTTTCGCGTTGAAGAATAGAGACATCTGTCACAACATAAGAAACGCTTCTACAGAATTAACTTGAAACAAATATCGAATTTCAGTATCCAAGTTATAGGAAAAAGAAGAAAGAATTCTTATTTTTTTTCGAAAATATTTGTTAAATAATTTTCCCAGAAAGAATTCAGAAGAAAGTTAATGCCACCTTAAACGTACACCCTCTGATAATGTATACTAAAAAATCATTGCGATTTAACCAGTATTATTTTAAAAATCATTGTGAAATATATAATTTGGAAGGTACTACGTCACTTAGGTATCTTTCTTAATGTTACACATTACAAGATTAAAATACCATTTAGATCGATTCTGCATTCTGTTCTCCAAAAGGCCTTCAAGAACAAGTGAATGCAGAACTGCTTTATAGCGGCGAACCCAATTTTAGAAATTCCTAGTGCTAAAAATAGGCAAAGCGTACCTACAGTTATTTTATGCCTATCATCACTATTTTAATGTGTTGAAGAAATACTGAAATGTATCCCGAAATAGCTGCAAATTTCAGTGGAATCAAACTTGCAAGCTTTGCATTTTCATTTAAGATTAAACAGACAACAGTTAGGAACCTTTTGGTAATATGACGGAACAGAAATTTTTGTTTATAATTTGCGCTGAACAACCGTTGTTAACATAAATTAATGCAACAAGTAACAACTCAATAATATTTTGCAAATATGATTTAGTAATGATACATTGTACTCGTATTATGTGAATCGCGAATCTGGAAACGTCCAAGAACTGAATTGCGTAGAAATTAAATCATCCTTCTGTTATCGCTCCATGTAAAAATATTGAAAGAAAATCCTAACAATACAATTTGTGTGTACAGATAAACTCCATCTCTTACGAGTATTTAAAATAACATAGGTTGCACTTTCAAATCCAATGTAACGTAGTCGGAGACTACACGAACTTGTCTATTTAAGATGGCTAATTATTTTAACGGCGCGTTCTAACGTCGGCTAGCGAAATTGCTAAAACGAAGATATTGAGAGTAACGAAGATATTGAGAGTCGCAAAGTAAATTGCAAGCGACGCTCCAAAAAGCTCTCTATTTAAAACTTTCAAAACCCTGGACCTAAATAAAATACTATACTAAATAATTCGCATCATACCGAAAAGGCGAAGTTATAATGAAGGTTTAAATCATAATAATTCATTAATTAATATAAAATACTTTATAAACTCTGATGTCAGAGACACAGACAGAATGTGTGGTGGTTCTGTCAGCGGAAATAGACTAATATTGGTGTTTGTTACATAAAGTATATTTATAAATGTTACTAGTGAGTACGTGATACATGCACTCAGATACGATATTGAAGATCAAATTAGTTGCAAACAACACTATGTACAATAAGAATAAACAATCAAATTTTAAATAAAAATACGATTTTATTCGTCTAAGGATCTAATATGCAGAAGAAGTAATCTTCTTACACTTATGCAGAGTTATACGCAACGAAGAATATAGAATAACATTTTTACAAGAAAGAATAAAACAAACAATTTGTGCGTACAAAGCTTTTCTAACAATTTTTAAGCAAACGCAGACATTTAATTCATAAGTAACAAATCACTGATACTTTGGAACATTGTCAGTATATGAAAACTACATTACTCCAATTCAATACACAATAGAGTTAATTATATATATTTATTCAAAGCCTTGAACAGCAGTCGGAACTCACAATAAATTTAATCGTAAGAACAACAAACACGATCAATGCATAAGGATAAATGCTATAAGGATATGCAAGTTGCTATTTCGAAATCTAACTCCAATCAAGTCTTATTCTTCACAGTGAACACCCACGTGCTGGTGAAATAGTTAATACCATCAGCTGAGAGACCAGCAAAATGGCGGAATTTCTTTCGCTTAGATATGGCGACTTTCTTTATGGATATGTGAAGCTGAAATGCAGTAATGATTTGCAGTAGGATAACTGATAGTTTTATAGAGTGTAAACTAAGCTAAAATGAGAAATTCCCTAAATCTCGTATATGTATACTAGCATTGCCTACGTTTGGAAAGACACAGAGGAAATGTTAGAGAAAGGGAAAATTCTGAAATTCACGTGCAACAAAATGCACACGTGACTAATGAATAAATATAGTTTCAGCCAGTTTTACGGTAAATGAAATCGATACAATTAGAAGAAAGTAAGATTCGTAATCACCTTTCTTATCTTATTTTTTAATCCTTTTATAATGATCATTTTAAAGTAAATGCCAGACAAAATATTTTAATATAGAATATTTCTTACAAACATCCCAAAATGGGTCACTTTTATCGTAATGTAACATGCTTTATTTCGCATTTAATTATCGCTTTAGTTACGATAATATTAACTCTTTTTGCCTTGACATTGAAATAGCACCATTTTTAACAATTGATTCATTTTACTCAAAAGACTTCAGTTGAATTAATACATAAATCCTCATTATATTCCATGATATTTTTAAACTATCAAGAAATGTTAAAAAAGGCTACTAGACATCTGAAATGAACTTAACGCGTAGGAAAATGTTTAACATGCTGATAAAAATTTCGATTCCACTGTAGAAAAACAATGACTGTTAGAAAAATGTCTATTTTAAATCTGTGCGTAATTTCCAATAAATTTTTTAAATGATTTTTTTGTGAATGTAGAAATATAACGTTCTAACAGATCCACGTATAAACCATTTGTGGTTGTATATTGGACCAGTGATTCAGAAAAAGATTGTTTTCTATAATGCCTTATTTTGCCAAACTTTTAACCTAAACTACATAAAATGGAGTAGAAAAAATTTTAAAACACTGTTGATGTTTTTAAAATCTTCAGTTCGTTGTAGTATTTATGTTAATTCTGAAATACTATCACACGATCGCTTTAAAGTGCTCAGAGCATACAGAAGATTAAATAAACGCATATTTTCTTCGAAAGGAAGGAATGAAAAGGGGTATTAAATATGAATTGTTAGGTTTGATAATTAATTATTCAGTGAAATACTGATCTATCCTGACGGAAATACGGCAGATGTTCGAAAAAAAGATGAAGCAATATGTTTGTTGAAAGTACATATTATCATGGAGAAGCTTATTTTAGTCAGCACTTCATGCGAAGAAAAGTAAGACACATGCGTGATGAATTGACAGATTCGAATATTTTTTATTTATCTGCCTGTTATAGTTTAGGTATTATGTTTAAGGATTGTATCGAATACGAAATTATAACTTATCCAAGCAAGTCGACGTTAATGTAACTTATTTATTAGCACCGATTAAAAAAAATTGTGTCGATAAAATTTCTCATTTTAATAATAAAATTCTTTCAATAAAAATATGTCTTTCAATAAACATCTTAAAAAATAACAATTAAAAAAGAAATAGTAACCCAGCAGTTACCTTAAAAATTTAAGAATTTAAAAATAAAAATAATTAAAAAAAAGATGCATTAATTATGCAAAATGTTTTCGTGCAATTTCTTAAAGCAAAGATTTATTTAAAAAATACTTTATAACAAAATATATTAAAATAACAAAAAGGTCCTTTCAGAAAACATTGTGTAAAACTATTATAAATATGTTTTAAGAAGGCAAAATAAAAATATAATAAATGTTTTTTTGACAAATAAGTGTTTTGTATACACACATATACAATTTATCCAAATTTGATCCAATTACATTTTGCCGCTGGTAATCATTACAATCTATTAGTTGGTGGCGCCATCTTTCAGCATTTGGTATAAACAAAAGCCGTGAATTCAAATAAACAGTTTAAAATTGACGCAGATAGTCATGAATAACTCGAGCTCTTCTACAAATTTTGCTTTATTAAGCCTATTTAAGTAGCTTAAACATCGATTATCTTTTGACATGCTGAATAAATCAGACAACGACGTGAAACAAGTAAAATTCTAAGAGTAAATTTAGCTCAACAGCACCGTGTTAACTTTCATAGGCACAAAACGTGAATCTCACTCAAGTGATCTTAAAAGTACACTTTGAAAACGTCCATCAAAATGATATAAAGTGCGACAATGAATAAGTACTTTCTATATCTAATAAAATAGCTAGAATAATGAAACCCATATAGTTATTTATCCAAACAGATGATGACAAATATAGACTAGACTTCCATTAGAAATGATTCCAAAGTTCACAGTCTAAAATTTATCTTAGTCTTACATGCTCATTATACACAAATAAGCTAAATGTAAGATGGAAGAATGCATACATTTACGTTCATTTATCAAGACTTCCTCTACTCGTCGAATACGAATAGATATTTGTTAATAACCCCTGAAATTACGGCTGAATTATTATCGAGTCCGTCTTAGTTTGAGGGGTGTAAATTTTCTCCAAGAAAATACCTATCTCCAGTTCTAAGTACAGAACGTGACTTTCGTTGATTATTTTCCCCCCCAATATCAGCCTTCCCTAAGGATCTTTCCAAAGAGGACTGATTCTTCATGCTAATGTAATTCTGCAGTCAGTGTGTTACAGACTTAGGCTCGGACAAGCAGAAGAATGGTTATGGTTACGATGAAGAGACTTTTCTGATGATGTCATTAATCGTGATTAACTTGAAACTCAAAAAGCTAAATATTTGAATGAATGTGTAAGAAGCGCGCCTGCAAGAAATGTATCCTCTTCTATCGCATCATTTTATTTTTCCCAAATTCAAATGGTTCTGCAGATTCACAGAAATAACGTTTTTTAAATATTTCCTTCGTTTTGCACATACTGTAATTTTTAAATTAAAATCATTGCTGACAATATTCTGTTAATGTTACTACTGGCCCAGTAATAAATTAAATAGTTTTGCTTTCTTTCTCAAGTTTCATAATAATAATAATAATAATAACAGTAATAATAATCCCAGGGTATTAGAGGTTTTAAGCATTTTAATTGAAGCCTTACTTATCTATTCTTTTAAGCAACACAATTTAACTTTTTTTTAAACACATTTTCGAAGATAGTTCTTGAATGCAGAAAACATGTTAAATTCCTTTATTTTTAAACGCATTAAAATCTTGAATCGTTCATTTTTAGGGGTTTTTACTGTGATTCTCAAGAAGATTCATTTAATTCGATGATTCCATTTGCATGCATTTAATGACTATTTTGCAGTATGTGAATTATGATTATGCCTTATTTCTCAGTCAAGAAGCATCTGCTTTCGACAATTATTTGTATTAAACTTTATTGTACCTAAAAAAATTGAAAGCTTTTGTGGAAATACTTAGGAATTTACTTACTTAAGAAAACTAGTATAAATGTTAAATTTTCTTTTAGAATAAAATTTTGTAAAAAAGATAAGAAAAAAAGATGTAAAGAACAGATGTATTTAAAAATATAGGCAGTTTTAGAACTGCACTTAAAAAGTTAATTTTACTACTGATATGTTTCTAAATTTTCAATAAAATTTATTTAGTGAGTTAATATATTCTGAAATAAGCAGGACGTTTTTAACACTAAAAACAGTATTTGAAATATGCAAATAAAACTGTGACAAAGATAGAATGTTGAATTGTAATTAAAAAAAAATCAGACAACATATGAAACTAGAACAATTAGAAGCCCTAACAAGCAAATTTGATTATAATTTCATGTATGTTTTGGGGAACAATATTTTCACAACAAAACAGCGTCAGTTTACGTTTAATGAATAAAATTTGGATGACCAAAAGAGTTGTGGTAATAATGCTTCAGCTTAAATCGTATTAATCTACGAAAGCCACGTTTACGAAATTTATTTAAGACCGAAGAAACGATTGGGATATGTAAGGAGATATTTAAACACAGGTATTAAACCAACAATTTAAAGTGCAAAAGCGACATATGTGACTGGCTAATTTCCTATCCTGCCATTCAAAATGCAAGATTTAAAGAAGTCTAAGGTTTAGAAAATACTAGAAATAATTCTCATGTAAAAGATTATTACTACCAAACTTTAAAACATTCTTTGTTAAAACGTAGTTCTCAAAATTTAGGCTTATCACGACTGTTGCATCTCTAGAACAAATTTATCGAATTCGCTGTTAATGCTTTTTAAATAAATGAATTTTACTATGAATTTGTACCTCATAAAAAATTAGAGAATTTTTTTGACTAAAACACTATAATTAGTTTCAAGTTCAATATTATTAATTGCGTCTGAACGACAAGTTTCGAAAAGTTTGGTGTGCAAAAAAGGAAATGGATTTATACTTCATTGAGGTATTATCCACAGCCCCCAATGGACACACCCCAATAAACTGAAAAAACAGATGCTCCGCTAATGAGAAAAACTATTTAATTTACAGTTTATATCTTTTTGAGAAAATGTGATATGCATGAATTTTTATTGATATGGAAACATCGGAACAGATATGAGTAGATTATTTATGTCCACCATAATGAAAATGGCTACGTGTATTTAAAATGCATGTTCAATGTCCTTCTATTTTTAAACTTGTCATAAATATTACACTGTTTCTGATGCCACTACGAATAATTATCATTCATCTGCAGTTTTTTAAAGGATTATTACTTTTGAAGTTAGAGAAAGAAAGAGATGCGCTTTGCATGCAGCCAGAGAATAATTTGTAACCTAACGCGACAATAATGCAAATGAAACAATTACAGAGTTAGGCTGCTTTTGCTTTTTGACTCTTTAAATACAATAGTAGAATGATTGTTGGCAAGAGTAGTTGGCAGAGTCGACGACTTATTTAACATCATCCTCTTGGGAGTGTTTGGCAAGGGCCAAGAGTATCATGGTTAGCTCCTTTTTGTTGATTTTGCCATCCTTATTGAAATCGCATCCCCTCAGAATGGCCTCTTGAAACTCTTGGAGGTCTTGAGCGTCATAATCCTAGAAAAATTAAGAAAATGAAACTAATTTTGGAGTTTATATTAAACACATGTTTAAATAAATGGTATATGCATTTACAGAGAATTTGACACGAATTTCTATTCATTTTGGAGAAAAAATACTTAGCTTACGTTCATCGTTTAAAATAAAATTCACTTAAAATAAAACATTACGTAAAATATTTTTTGTTTACACTGTTTAGCTAAATGCACTTAAAAGTGAAAACGTAGTTTATTTTATTATCATAATATTCTTAGTTATAAGCGATCAGAAATAACTTCACGGGAACGTTAACAGAAGCAGATTTTAAAACTGAAATTTTCAAAGAGAAATTTGAGTGAATTGCTTATTGTATGAGGTTTTTATATTGTCACTTATATTTCTTCTTGATTCTGTCAAAACCTCAATAGAATTCTTATATAGGGACCCACAATTTTATTTTTTGTTGTCGCATAGAGCCAAAAATATTATGATCTTAGAAAATAACTTTTAAGCACATTTTTAATAAGTATACGTCTAAGAGAAAGTGTGTAGTTTGAAAAGTATTTTTTCTAACATTTTATTCCATTGAACGAAGAGAAAGTATTAAAGAAAAAAAATCATCACCCCTGAATACAGAAAAATTAATCATTCAAATCAGCACAGCAATGAAGTACGTGCGATGACGCCTTTGTTTTCAAAAACTTCCGATCTATCAGGTGGCTTAAAATTACACTGAATGATTCATTTGAATTTTTCTTTATTTTTACCAATCCAATCTCACTGTCATTGAAATCAAAGAGATGCTAACAATGAAAAATTGTTTTACTTAAAATTCTTCATTGTTAGTAGTCACATAGTGACTAAAGAAATCTCGAACTTCTTTTGAAAAACTTTAAAATTTGGTAAATTACTTAGCACATTATGTGACACCATTATTTGAAATTTTTTTTTTTTTAATCTTCGTGACGGTGTGAAGATCGAAATCGTACGATAATTAGTTTCAGCGTTAAGCAAAGACATGTAAGAAAGAAGGGAAAGAAGAAGACATGTAAGAACGAAGAGGCTACATCAAATTTTAAAAATGCTATTGCATATGATGATGTCATTGAAAATGTGAATATGAGAAAAATTTTGAGAAAATCGGCTAGGTAGAAGGGGTTCAAAAAATAAATTTTCAGATTTGACTCAAACAAGGAAACTAGGCTACGTAAACCGTGTAGAAAGAGTTAAAAATCTAATGAGGGCAAATATTAACATACGAAAGTTAAAACTATATTTGTTAAAATGTAAACAGTACTCATATAGATCTGTAAAAACACCACAGCCATTTAAGAAGCATTGAAGAATCTAAGAAATAAATGTTCTGGTGTTGTAACTGAAATTACCATTTTAATTAATTTGAACAGCAAAAAAGAGAAAACAATTTATTTTAATGCGATTTTTTGAAGGATATTTTTTTTTCAGGCGAAAAAGTAATGGTAATCTTAAGTTGATTGCCTTTCGATCAATAGACTTAATTAAATGTAATAATTTGTTCTGGAAAATCACAGTAAACGCACTTAAGAAGAGTAAAATGAGCAGACCGATTCAGATATTTGATTTTTTTAACAAGAAATATATACCCATAGTTACTTATTTAAAATTTCTTCTCGCTGTAACTTGCACAGTGTATCTACAAAGTTTTAAAGTAAGTTCGTACAAAACTGAACATTGTTGAAAACAACTTTCTTACTTCTTAGTCTTCAATATGCAATGCTATAGTTCTATACAATAGCTACGATTTCCTGAGTCCCTTCATTGATATTAACATAAGAATCTCTGAAGTGAACCTCACATTAGGAAAAAGAATGTTTTCAAACGCCAAATATAATTAAGGGTGTAACTGAGAATTAATGGCACTTTTATTTGCTAGAAACTGCTTCATCAAAATTTCTGCAGTACTTCCGCTACTAAAAAGCATCCGAAAACTGTCATAATACATTAAGAGTTCGTGATGTTATTGTTAATCTAGTCGTCGTGACAATTCTCAGTGTACTTTCCAATTTCTTTTTTATTTTTATTTTGGTCAGAGGGTAGGGTAGTGTGTATTTCCAAGTTCATCATCATGTTCAAAGATTAGACCTACCCCTTGCACTTTAGACATAATGGACGCAGTTTATTTACGTGAAATTGCCTCGTACTCCCATTTTCCAACTGAACTAAAGGAGAATGTGGTTTCGTCAGCTCTACGACGGTGGCTAGTCCTTGCCAAGTATTTAGCAATTTATGTAATGATGATGGAACCAAGATTAACAGTTGATCTCTTACTTCGAATATTTTCTCACGTGACCTCAGATTTATACCTACGAACGTAATCGGTCTGGATACTATTTGCGTTATCATATGCTGCAGCGTGAGCATTTTGTAGCTTATCTTGCAAATTGTCTAAATAGGATTCAATGATAGGAGAAGGTGCGACTGGCATATCTTTCTTACCAGTCCAAAGGTCTTTAAACCATGTTAACTGTCCTGTCGGTCGACCGTAGACCATATGGTAGGGGGGCTATAAAGTGAATTCATATACGTTAGGCGGACAGGGCTGTCCCCAGATTCTAATTAATTAACCATAAGGTAGGGAGAAATATTAGTTGTGCTGTAAGGAACTTCATGGTACGAGAAATAACCAACATCTGATGTGTAAACCACATGACTTCCTTGTATGGAATATTAAATTATACGCCTTTTTTTTTTTTTTAAATTTCATTTGAACTTATTTCCTCGAATTTCATTGAGATATTCAATATATTCAATTAATTCAGTTCTCACTTCGCGACAAGGCAAAAATATATGAAGCCTCAAAATATTTTTATTAAAAATCGAAAAATATAAAACATATAAAATGACTTTTTATTTCACTCCATACTATACTTTTTATTAGATTCTTTAATTGTTCAAAGGTTGCAACGTTTAGACCTGTAGTCCATTCTTCGAAATAATTGTTACCTCGAATGAAAATTCTTCCACGTTTTATCATGCGACTTCTAACAAAAAAAAAAAAAAAAAAAAAAAACATTAAAAAAAAAAAAAACGAATATTTCAATGCTTAAATATTTTAAGGAGGAGATCTTTTACGTGTTTGTAGACCTCTGTCTTTTTGGCAGGTTCTCGTTCTGGTAATTGCTATTTCATATATCAACAAGCCTAAGAGATGCAAAAAGCAGTTTGTGTCCTTCACGCGAGCCCTACTAGTCTACCTTTCAAATAAAACTAAATAAGGGCTTATGTCTTCCTCTTTCAAATTGAATTTTTGCATTAACTTTCGAAGTTCATAACGTGATCTCATGTTGTCATCTTATTGTCCCTTGCCTCTGCACTCTTATTAGTTGTTTCTATCCGTTATTTATTAAATTCGAATTCCCTTTTCTTTGCTGCTTCTTTCAGCACTTCTATTCTGATACTTTCGTTCTCAGTCCTGGTTAATAATTCCATAACAAAATTCTCTTCATACTCCTTGTTATGCATAATTATCCTTTTTAAATCTACTAATTTTTATTCCGGAAGTACTTTCTCACCAAGTTCCTCAGCTAACGATTTTAAATCTTCCTTTTTGGCTTTACCAGGGAAAGCCCTTCTTAACACTTTATAGTAGGTTTCTTAACAAAAATCAAAACTATAACTATAATCCCTAACTAAACGTAACTTGTGCACAGATTTCTACGAAACCATAATATGACACATTCAGATATAAAAGGTATATGTAAAAGTTAGACCTTTAATTCTTCTTATTTAAAAAGAATGGCATCCATTACAGAGGCTGTTAGCACATTTTTTAGACGACTTTCTTCGCTACAAAAAAAAAAAAAAAAATCGCCTGCACTGAAAATATTTTTTTAACTGCAGCTACATTTTTGAAAAGTAAATTATCGTTTGCTATTTGACAATTTTGTTTTCATACAAAATGGCGCTTTTAAAGAAGCAATAGACGAAAGGCTATGCTTGGGCTCTTTCCGAGAAAAAGTATTCGTGTTTCGATATTGAAAAATGCTGAGAAAGCCATGATTTTTCGGTATCTAAAGCAACGGTAGATAGTATTTTCAAACAGAAAAGAAAAAAAAAAGAAGGTCAAAGTTTAGCTTCAATGAGAAAAAGTGTTCAAAATACATATCCAAGCAAAAAACTGAATGTTTTCAATGTTGCAAATATAAGAACTTTAAAAGAAAATCTTCGAAGTCAAAGGACAGTTGCATAATCATTACAATGCTCGGTGTCAACTATAAACACAATGAGTAATGCTGATTTGAAACTTAAAATGGCGAAAAAACGTAATTTGCATTGTCTTTCTCCACAACATACCGCCGAAAGCAGAACGCGCTGCAGAATTTTCCATAAGAAACAATTATTTGGACAAAAATGGAAAAATGTTGTCACACTAGATGAATCTCGGGTATATTTAAATGACTGCAATAAATAGAGATCCGTTTATTATCATCAAAGAGAAGGAAAATCTTAGAATATGGTTCAAAGAAGCTAAAGAAAGTTTTTCAAAGGGATTTATGATCGTTGCTGCTTTTTGATATAACGACAAATAAAAATTAAAGAGTGTGCAGAAATCTGTTTCCGCTGTTAATTTCATGGAAAAAAAAAGAAACGTGTGTCACAGCTATACCCTTCACTTATATCCCTACTAAATCTCTTGATGTACCAGCCACTGATTTTTGCGCTTCTGGACTTTTAAAAAGGGGATTGTCCAGACGTAGACCTACAGTTGTTCAATGGGATAATAAATCTCTTCCGCTACTAAAAAAGGCTTTATTGCCTTAGAAATTACGGTGTAGAAAGACAGTGAAGAATAAAGGTTATCAAATGGAAATTTAAAACTCCAAAATATTGGGTAAAATATTTCTGTAAATACATTGAAAATCGTCTAAAAACGGGCGAACAGCCTTAGTACAATATTGCCATCTTTGTAACACCTTTACATAATATTTCAATATTCCAGTTGTAGCATCTGACTTCGAGAGTATCCGTACTCATATATGCGGACAGCGTCTGATACGAGGCTAGGTGTAATGTAGAACTGCGTGAAAGCCGCATCATTTTGTCTGTCTCAGTAGTTAGAAATAAATGTTAGTTTTGTTCACTAGTCCGTTCTCATTGCATCCTGCACTTAGCTGGACCCACACATTACAGACATAACATATGGCGACGAGGAATGGATACGAAAAAATATAATAAAAAGGAAGAAGAAAATCGTTCCCAAATCGGCGCACTTGCCTACATGCATAAGTAGTGGTAAAACCGAAACTTGGATTAGGGGATTCCCCGAAAACTGCTCAAGGTAAGAAAGTATTTGATTTTTATTTTGGAAAGGATGGAGAAGTTAATTGAAGAATTAATAAAGCAGAATGAAGCTTTAATGGCCGCATTGCAAGAGAAATCGGAACATAAACAAGACAAAATTTCTGTTTCTTTTGATAAGTTTGATGAAACAGTAGAAAATTTTGATTCGTTCATAGAACGATTTGAAGCTTTTTTGGACATTCAAAATGTTCCAGAGGCAAAACGTGGGAAGGTTCTGATCTCAAGCTTGAATGCGAAATTGTATAATTTGTTGAAGAATTTACTCTCTCCCGATAATCCTTCAGATAAAAATTTTACCGAACTAAAAAAGGTCCTTAAGGATCATTTAAATCCTAAAGCTTTAATAATACCTAGTCGGCATATGTTTATTAATAGGAAGCAGCATGAGGGGGAATCAATTAGTAGTTATGTCACTGAATTACGCTCGTTAGCGATTCCTTGCGAATATAAAGAAGATATGCTAAATACGATGTTAAGGGATGTTTTCGTTAGCGGTCTACGAGATCGTAATATCTTAGATCGGTTATTTCAGGAAGATGATATCGATTTAGAGAAAACATTAAAGATAGCCTTGGCGATGGAAAAGGCGGTTAAGGGTGCGAATGAGATTATAGGCAAATCC
>KK116892.1:109055-176915 GCA_000611955.2 Stegodyphus mimosarum | reverse complement strand
TTTACTGACGAGTCACGCTTCTGTCTACAGCACCACGATGGTCGGATTCGAGTCTGGAGACACCGTGGAGAGAGGATGCTGAATAGCTGCATAATGCACCGCCACAGTGGTCTGCATAGGGTATTAGGGTATGGGGCGGTATTGGATATTACTCTCGAACTCCTCTATTACACATTGCCGGTACTTTAAACAGCCAGCGTTACATCTCCGAGGTATTCGAGCCAGTTGTCCTTCCTTACCTTCAGGGATCGCCCACCGCCATATTTCAACAGAATAATGCGCGACCACACGTGGCATGCATTGTCCAAGGGTTCTTCGTCAATCGCCAGATTGAATTGCTTCCCTGGCCGACTCGCTCTTCGGATCTTTCGCCGATAGAAAGCATGTTGTCCATGGTTGCTGAACGATTGACCCAGGTTACATCCCAAGCTGCTACACCAGATCAACTTTGGCAACGTGTGGAAGCTGCTTGGTCTGCTAGACCCCAAAAACACATCCAAAGTCTCTTTGAATCAATGCCGAGGCGTGTGGTAGCGGTGATCTCCAACAATGGTGGCTACTCTGGCTACTGATTCTGGAAGGAGCCACACTTCACCTATAAATTTAATCTTTTGGTACTTGGTCAAAGTGTTATCTACTATAAATTTTGTTGTGATATTTCTTGTGTTTCTTGGTGTTGCAATTTGCGTGGCCAGCAAAGTACATAAGACAATGACACATTTTATAAACTTACCAGCGAGCTGCTCATCTGGAGGGGTTTAACACAGAACCAGTTTTCAGGTGTACGTAAATACATTCATGTGAACCAATGTTCAAGTGTACATTGCGCAAAACAAAAATGGGCAATTTTATATCTCCCGTTCTACTGGCCCCATTAACAAAGTTCAAATTGCGTTTTTCATGTAATGAAAGCAGCGCGACGTAGGATATGTATTAAATTTGTATATAGCAGTTTTCTAATATAGGTACTTTGACCCAAAATCGGAGTTTTCCTGAAATGACACGCCTACTCGTAGAATCGAAATTTGGAAAAAAGCAGACTTTTCCTGAAATGACAAGCCACAGAAAAAATCCGCTTTTTTCCAAATTTCTATTCTACGACTTAAACTATGCCAAACTGCCAAGTTTTGAAAAAACCGCACGAGCAGTTTTTAAAACATTAGCTTCCCCATGTTAGTTGAATTTGATATGTATTTATTAATATCTCTTTTTTTGCAAAATTTACTTCATTCCTTCTTCCATAATAGGAATTTGGGCTTAATCCAAATATGATTCGCACATTTGCTATGATTTATTTTTACAATTTGTATTTTTAAATAATTTTTACAAATTTTTCAAAGACATTTTTGTACAATTTTTAACATCAATGTGGTTTACACACATTTTTAAAATTATATGAAAGTAATGAACGTGAATTTTTTCCGCTCGCAGTAAAAAAGAGGCAAAGAAAATAGGTTGCTATAAATTAAGAAGTTCGTCAAGGGAATTATCCTTGGCGCAAACTGAAAAAATGTGCCAATATAACGTTTTAAACTTCTTCGTAAATTTTGAACCAAATTTCACAAAATTTAATATTTAGGCATAATTTGAGTCGTAGAATTGAAATATGAAGAACAATTGGCATGTCATACCAGAAAAAGTCCGATGTTGTGTCAAAATACCTATATTATATCAATGCTATATATAAATCTAATATATGTCATAAAGCGCGCTTTCGAGACGTAAAACTTGCAATTTAAATTTCGTCAATCGGCCCAGTAGAACAGGAGATATAGAACTGTCCCTTTTTTTTCGCAGCATACATAGAGGTTATAAGTTCTAACTTATACGTTCTATGTACACCTGAAACGAAAATTCATAAACCCATTTCAAAAAGAATGAAATCAGCTCATTCTTTTCAAGCAACAACCAATTTGTAAGTAATTTTTGTTGCCAAACCAGGAAACAAAATCTTTAACACTTCAATTTAATACCTATACATATTACGTAATGTAATTCAACAACTCTTTCTCAATATCAATAAAAAAATTTACATAACATACCGTGTCATTATCCTAATTTGAAACAGAAAAAGTTGCCAACAGCAGTTGTTTATTTAAAATGCTGACATTAACGAAACCTTTTCGACATACAATGATGTCACATGCAATCGCGTGCTTCTTCAACGTCGCAATAAGACATTATATTATAATAAGATATTTAATGTTTGGCAATGTTCGTTTTATTTCATATTTTGTAAAACTTACAATTTTTTTATTAACAAACTTTATGAATTGGGAGGAGAAATGATAGTACTTTTCAAAATAAACCATTTTTATCTCCATCGACTCCCGAGACTGTTGCCACTCGGAAAAATGAGTGCAAAAATTAGCGTTTTCAGAGTTTTCAATTAATATCTCGGTTGCGTAAAGTCATACGAAGATAAAAATGTTCGAAATTGCTTCGCACGAATTTTTAGAATCCGGGGGTAGCTTCTCGAAAGTCATCTCCCCGCCGTTTTCGGCTTCCACAAACAAGCAAACAAACATACAAACGCGCACAGATTTTAAAGGTATAGATTTATGTATATGATAAATTTACGATTCATTCAGAGTGGTAAAAGCTTTAGTAAAGATTTCAAGCAACTTTCCTATCAGATCATCACTTATTAATTTTAAAAGCCGGAAATTACTGCACATGTTTTAACTGAGATAATTTCCGAAAAATCTAACCTTGAAAAACAATACTGCCTCATTTTTAAAGGGAAGAAATTTGTTGATCACATGAATTGTAACCACACGAATTTGAAATATTTGCCGAACTTCATTTAATATATAATAATGGCATATGCCCAAAACAGTTTTCTTTAAAATATAACTTACTTATAAAATATAATATGTAAGTAAGCAGTGAATTAAAGGATATATTTTTACTCTTTCCGAGAATAAATACTCTTTTCCATAATTTAAACAATTTGTTAAATGCAAGGTAATAACGTTTCTAAGGGCAAAATAAGCAGCATTATTAACCGAAAAGGGAAAAACCAGCGATCATTCTTTCTGTATGAAATGGCGATTCCAAACGAAAACCGGAAAAAGGCGCGTACTGTTTCGAATGTTTCTAAAGTTAAATCTTTGGTAACAAGAGAAAACCGCCAACGCTGAAATCTGTTGTAAAGTCACATATGCAAAAACTCGCAGAGTGCGTTCAAACACGCAATCATTTTCCGATATATCTTATGCAGCAGCAATAAAATAAGATATTCAGTACCGTTTCGTACCAGCTTAAGTATCATGCCATATCCTAATAATTTACTTTAATAATTCATTTATATTGCAAACCAAATGCCTACAAACTCGAAACAAATAAAAAATGCTTCACCGAGCGGTAATAAAGCATAATATCCAAACCGAAGAGAGAAATGCAGATGCAGATCTAAAATCCAAAATGAAACTTCTGGCTCGCCTGATAGAATGAGCTGTGATCTTTTAGAATAAGATGAAATGGAGACTGAAAAAGATACGTCCTTTCTTCAATTTCTCGTTGAGCGAAATAAAAGCAGTTGCGTAAAATTAAACATTCTTCACTATTTTCATATCAGACGAACATCCGAAATTTTCGTTTCAGTGACGCCGTGTTGCCCCTGCTTTCTTACAGTGAGCTTTCTGATAGTTATTCTGACTTCGTCTCGAATTCTTGACCCGAATCCCTTCCTTTTTTCCCCATTGGAACCTGTTTTTTGGCTTCTTGCTGCTCATCTTCCTTATCTTTATTTGATGGACAACCTGCATTTTCAAATTCTTTACCTATCTCCGCAGCCTCTCGAGCACGTTTTCTTGCATTGAAAGTGCTATTTCTGACTGAACCTCCGTTTCCTTCAAAAATCACATATCTCCTCTATCCTAGAATCCCTTCAGTTGGTCTACATATGTGCAAATCATTTACCCTACATTTCTCAACAAAATCAGTATATTTCCTTTAAAATAGTCATAACTACATATGGCCCCTCGAACTTTAAATTAAATTCACTGATCTCCTGCTTGTTTGTGGATGACAGTGTAATGTTTTACTTTTAATACCTTGTTCCCAATTTTTATATCAGCCATTCTACGCTTAATCGTAATACAGATTTTGCTTCTCTCCGACCTTATTCAATGTTCTGAATGCCTCATCATCTAATTTTTAATGTCTTTTTTTAAATTCCACCTCTATCTCCTGCACACAAAATAAATACTCCAATGGAATGCTTGGTAGGGAAACAGGTGCCTTATCTATTTTTCTTCTGTATTTATTGGATCTTTTTTAAATGTTATTGCGACCTGACTTTCTGCAAGAAATCTACATCCAAAATAAAATTTATTTGCAGCTGTGTTAAAACTAAATATAACGTGCCTTGAGTTTCGTGCTTCAGCTATACATTTTCACTTTGGTCTTCAACTGATGGAATTCACTCAAGCACTGTGTAAGGTTTTAGTTAAACTAACAAAGTTTTATTTTAATTTAAATCTTTCTATCTCTTCTCAGTTTCAACTTCCCGTCATAAGAAGCGCGCGTTTTCAGCTTATGCTAATTTGAAGTAGAGCCAAGTACTATTTAAACCAGAGGTAGAAACCTCTTAGTGTGAGAGAGCTTTTAGTCTCAGATCACGGTCATTCTGTTCGACGTTCGCCTGACCAGCTAGCAGCTAAAATTATAAGCCATGGTGCTTACTACGTGATTGCATACTGAAATAAATTGAAGTGCGCTAGTATTAGTATTTCTTGCTACGCACCATTTAGTTAGAGGCCAACTCCGCGAAGAGCTCTGTGACCAAAGATTAATCAAAATTCTATTTAGTTTTAGTTTAAATTTATCTGATGTTCCTTTAGGCCCAAGTGTGGTCTTTTACTTTCTGTATCCCTCCCGAGCTGGGAAGTGAATTGTAAAAAATATTTATTTAATAAAAGAAGATTTTAAATCCCTTTCAAGTGCAGTTATTCTTCAGCACAGTATCTACACTAGAACATAGCTGATTTCAGCTCCCTGTTCCAGATCAGGACTTTAGGACTTTAAGGAGTTACTTCAAGATGTTTGCAACGAACATGCACAGAACACTCAGTCCTGACACTGGCGCCCGAAGAAAAATAAGAGGATGGCCTCAAAGACAAGAAGACAAACCTGAGATACCTGCTGTACCTGTCCAGAATCCTGAGATAGCATCTCCTGGCCTAGAAGGATTTGGCTACATCGTACAAACTATGCGAGCAGCCATGAAGTCAGCGGCAAGTTTTAACGGCAAGACAACCGTAATGAATTTCCTGGAAAAGCTAGACTCCCACTTCATGCTATATCCAGTTCCCTAATTTCAGAAAGTCGCTCTTGCTACCAGCGCTTTGAAGCGCCAAGCGCTAAGTTGGTTCAAGTGCATTGGAAAGAATCTCTTGGGGGAACCAGGAAGCGCCACATACACGTACGAAAATTTCAAAAATTCCTTGGTGAAAGCATTTCCTGTAGTACGAGATCGAGCCAGACTGGAAGCGGAACTTTTTAGTCGATACCAAGAAAAGATAGAAGATTTGTCCAATTTTATTTTGAGAAAAATTCAAGTTTTCAAGCTTTTGTATGGAAGTCGCCCGGATCCTGAAGTTATTCAAATTGTACTTCCTAGGCTACTGCCCCAAGTTCAAGATTTCATCGAGCTAAGAAACCCAACGACGTTAGACAGATTATTTGAGCTCGCAGTACAATTTGAAAGCCGAAAAACAGCCGACAACGAGCGACGTCGCCAATTTGAGCGACGAAGTCAGTGGAGTTCGCCAAGACCCCAGCAGGAGCAAAATCAAAGTTACGGGAATAAGGCGAAGCAACGGCCGAAGAAAGATGTGTCTCCTAAATCGAGCGGCGAACGAAGGGAATTCAATAGAAGAACAAGCAAAGATTCCGAGGGCAACCAGAATAAGAAGAATTTAAACTAAGATGGATTTCTTCAAGGAAGGTGAAGAAGTCCGAAGCAGCGCAAAACCCTTCCACAATCAATTTAAACACCGTGGTCGTGAAGAATTTGAGTTTACCGAAGATTGAAGTTCTAATTAACAACATACCGGTGAAACGTGTACATGTCTACAATACCAAAAACGCCCCCGTTTGGGAGTGATATAAAATTTGAAAGCTTTCAGATTTTCTAGTTTTTTAATTTAATTTAATTTAATTTTTTTATTCCACCGATAGGATACAACAGGCTGAAAACCACCTAACTCTGTGGGCCAGCTGTTCTGTCGATAGCGAAACGAAAAGGCTTTTGAGCAATCGCTCTTGTCTTTGTTCAACTAGCTGCATAAAAAATTGACAGTATCAATTTAACTTTAAAAACTCTCGACTTCACTGCACAACTTTTTACGTTACGCGCCACTACAACATCTGAAGAATTCTTCTGGTTAATTAAATAGTAAAATCAATTTCCTACCCCTCAAGTCATGGTGCGACTTGTCACCTGTAGCTGAGACTAACTTTGAAAAGCAAAACATTCAAGTAAATGAAAATGCAACTACATTTTGTGAGTGCTACTTGTGAGTGCTGAAACAAAATACTGCAAAGCAAAAGTTAAATCTCTTTGTCTTTGCAGCAATTATCTGGGCTTATAATTCCGCTGGATGCAATGCAAGTATTTCTACGCAAACCCACAACAACACTCGAGTGAAAAAATCTTAAATTCACTTACCACTTGGACTAACTCTCCGTCAAACTACCTCCATCAACCAGCGGTTATTTTGGAATTTTGAAATTACTAAATTTCTAATTGGACATGGTAATTTCAATACATATCTGAAGAGATTTAGGTTATCTAGTACAGATTTGTGTTCCTGCAGTTTCGGGGGACTGCAAAATGTCGAACATTTCTTGTTCTATTGTTCAAAGCTCACGGAAGGACGAAAGGAACTCATTTCTAGGCTGAACTCTGTGAATATTACATTTCCTCCCCCTCTTCACGTATTTGTCCAAGATAAAATGGCTTTCTCTTTCTTCTGTAAATTTATCTCTTACGTATCATCTGTGAATTTGTAAATTTATTCTATTTTGTGCTGTGTTGTTGTATGTGTTTGTTTTTCTTTAACTACCTCTGTAAGCCTTGTGTAATACAATGTGGTGCACAAGGATTTTTAAATTTTCAATTAAAAAAATGGCACGAATATCAGCCTTTTAGACAACCAAACGTCTGTTCACTACAAATTAAGCGATTACAGTTCTTTTTCTACATTTATATTATGCCGTTTACCAATCAAATCTGCATAAATGTCTAGATTGTGGGGAGTATGCGGCAAAATGAGGCAAAAGGGAAAGATTTGAATTAAAGTTGTCACTTTAAACTCAAAGTAAATGTCAAACAACTCACATTGCGACATTTGAGTTTAAAGTGACAACTTTAAATTCAAATTACACTGTGTCTAATATTATTATGTACAAAAAAAAAGTAAAATACTGTACGGTGATTTCCAGATCAATCTGAACAAAAGTAAAATCTAATTTCTTTAAAAATCTAAGTATCTTAGCAGTTCTCTTATCAAAACTTGTTAGCTTCAGTATGTAACGAATGAAATTATACATAAAACGTTCTTTACAGAAATCAATGACTAGATGTGTAAACACATGATACACAGTTTAAAGACCAATAATGTTAATCAGACTAGAAATGAATGAAAATTTAATGACAATGTAAAAAATAAATAAGGTATTTCTCCCGCCTTCCTAGCATACCTTCGTGGTGTAGTTGTCAGCACGCTCGTTGCGCATTCGAGAAGTCTGTGATTCGAGTGCCTGCAAGGGTATTGCTAATTCTTCACAACTATTGCTTTAAAAAAAATCTTAATGACTCTATCTACAGTGGCACCGAACTAGAAAAAGGTAGTGATTGATGATTTTACACCACCAGATTTCGAAATTGGGTCCCCTAATTCCCAGTCGCTTTTTAAAAAGGGGCGTATATAAGGTGTTTCTCCCGCCTTCTTAGGATGCCTTCTAGGTGCAGCGGTCAGCACGCTCGGCGTGTATGCGAGAGGTTCGTAGTTCGTGTCCCGGCGAGGGTGTTGCTCATTTTTCACAACTCTTGTTTTCAAACAAATATCCTAACGACTCTACAACGTATTCCCAAACGTAATAGAAAGAATTGTTCATTTAATTATTCAAATAAATTCATTAAAAATACACATAAGTTGCAATAAAATTCATTGTTAATGTGTATTGCAATAATATCTGCTCTAATTTATTGTTAATGTTTCTGTAACCTTAATTCATTTTTACTATCTACTGTAATGTAATTGTTGATAATTTTCATTTTTGATTCAGGTGAATGATTTCCCATTAATTTTAAAACTAAAAGTATGCAAATTGTTTTCACTTTTAATTAAATTCATTTTAATTTTTCAAGGTGTAAGGGTACTGATTGTTTTCACAAGCATACTAAAAATATTATAGCATAATAAATTAAGCATATTACTTTTTTTTTCCTTTTTTGAGAGATCACCATGGCATCTCCATATAATAATAACATAAAACGTACTGCTTATAAAAATTATGAATTAACAACTGTGATGTGTAAGTGTTGATGAGTACAAATTCAAAATACTTAAGCCTTTTTCAGTTTTATTGCTTTTCCATATATCTCAAAATATATCTCCAAATATCTCAAAATAATTATTTTTGCTTTTTCATAGCAATTTTTAGTCATGTATATGCTCCGAATGCTCCCCTCATTTCTTCATAATCCTTTCAACAGCATTACTAAAACAGAATTGTAAGACAAAATTATGCAATGGTATGGTCTAAATGGTAGAGTTTATATCCAATATTTGGACCATGCTACTCACTATGCTTATCAGTAATAACTAGAATGCATAGGTTGCCAGTTTACATTTACAGTATTAATTCGAAACAGGGAGATACACGTTTCTCCAGAGCCTTAGCAGGTAAACTCGCCATATGTCACGCCAAGTTGTTACCAAATATATTTACATACATCGAGAATCATTTCTCTGCTCATAAGTGAAGAGAACTGCCGGTGTGCGTATATTCCCAAACCCGCAATAATCCTTCTAGCTTGCATACGGATGTTAATGCAATACATATATAGTCGGCTTGACATAATCAAACAAAGCATTATGTGTCCAGTAACTTTAGAGTCTCGTGAGACGTCATAACTTAATCAAACAACCCTCTTAACGCGCTGCTGATACATTCCTTTAAGCAACTGGATGACAACGCCTACACAGATCGTCAAGACTGATAATGCCCTTAAACCCCATTTAATAGACGTCATCAACCATGATTAGAATGAGCCATATTTCCGTGTGAATTTTTGTTCTTTCTCTGTATCAAAAATAAACAAACAACCAGATACATACTATACTCCTTTTACATAACTCGTGTTTACTCGTGATTCCGTCTACTGAAATTATATAAAGCATTTTTGGATAAAACAAAACAAACACGTATTTAAGGCATGACATATAAAGTTGCTATATACGTAATTCACTGCATTTCAGAACGTTTATTTTAAAGATTTACGCAGGCAGAACAAGAAACTCATCAGGTTTCCCTCCCAGCTTTCAAATACTCGATGCATATCCCAACGGTAACATGACATACATCTAAATTGTAACGGAGTTCGTCTCGTATCTCTTTTGTAACATATCTCCAGAAGACTGCTAATCTAAAGCTACATGACTTCTGCTGTTTGCGGAATGCGGCGGACTAAGTTTTCCTAGTCATTACCCTAACCAGTAACGCTGAGAAGGATCACGAAATGCTTTAACGCTATTAATTTCGTTTTGGCATTTTATGGCGATTCACTAAAAGCGTTGCTTCACTTTTCTAATTGTTGCCACCAAATATTATTGTTGCGGTATTTTTCACTCTAATTTTCAATAGTTCGTTGCACATGAGAGTCAAGAATAAGTAAACCAACTTTAAACCATATTACTACAATCAATATTGCAAAGGTGTAAAATTGGGTGACAGACATAGAATAACAACATTTAGTAAGTTAAACCAGTGTGTTCGAATATAACAGTAAATACCACAACGATAATACACTAAAGGTAAAGTACTAAATACGCGTTGTGTTTGGCTTTAGTCATGCAAAAAACCCGTTCAAGTTTTAATTAAATTTATTGGGTCCAGTGTCTAAAATTATGAGTGAAAACAGACAAGTTTAAGTTAATTTTAAAAATTTCATTTATTAGAAGTTAACAAAACTAGCAACAATATTTTGATGCAAAGTGGTGGTGGTACAAAAGTCGGAGTGAGAAACTAAGATAACATACCCTTTACACTACAAAGAGGGGATCCCCACAAGAAATCACAATTACTTAACAGCGTACATTAAATTGAAGACACGATACAAATGCAAGAGGAAACATGCTGTTCTGCCATGGTTAGTCTATAAAAAAGGAAAGAAAATGCAAGTTAGTAATGATTGGCACGCAATGAAAGTTTTAGAGCCTTCCGCCCCTTCTATCTAGGTTCCGTCCTTCCTGCGTCGCCGACCATCGGTGGTTTTCTCTCCGCAAATTCTTCAGCCATCTTTTCCACTGTTGCAGTAGACAGAGTACTCGGGACGGAGCAACTGCTTTCTGGTCTGGCAAAAACTTCAGAAGAATTTCCCTTCTCCTCCTCCGTAGATCGTTGCAGGCTCTTTTTCTTGTCCTCGCCAGCTCCTGGTTTGGCGATGCGTGACGGTCCAAAAGCCGCCAGTTGCACGGTAGCCCTAGAAATCGAACCCAAGCAGAAAGGTGAAGGCATGGGGCTGCTAATCCGAATGTTGGCGGATAATTGCCGTTATTGCAGGAATTACAAACGACCCACCAGGGGCATCAACCTGACATACCAGTAGCTAGCCTCGCTCAGGGTCTCATTTTAGCATGGTGAACGCCTGTCAAAGTGCGAATCACCCAGACCCCAAAACCTTGGCGTGGCGTAGCTGCATACAAAACAAGCTAATTCGGCAGGATGCAGATTCGCACTTGGTCAAAGAAATTTTCCATACCACCGTCTGGCAGAGATAGTATTCTGAGAATTTTTTTTCTCCAGGGAATGACGAAACCAAGATGATAAATCTTGATTCCCAAAGCAACGAAAAAGTTTAGTCAAAATGAATAAGATTTGTTTTTAATTACTAACAATTGAAATATAATGATTACATAGAAACATTTTATGTTTCTACAGCACCATAAACGACTTTATCACCAGAGTCAGAAAATATGGATTCAAACTCTACTAGAAAGAGGGATACGTTAACAAAACTTATTAAATTTTATACACCAACTTGTGTAAAACAAATAACTTTAAAAATTCAAAAAGAGAATGACCTTATGAGTCAATTTAACCAGAAATTAAACATTAAACAAAACAAGTTAAGATTAAGTGTCAACCAAACATTACAGAAACCAAGATAAGATTAAGTGTTAAAGAACAAAAGTTAAATGGTTAACCAAACTACCTTAAGGAAAAAGAGACAAAAATATTTACTCAAGCAACTTAAATTCAAAGTTAACCAAATATGCCAAATTAAATTGACAACAATTACTTTTCAACAAGACAAAAATTTAGGATCAACTAAATCAAAATCAAATTAATAACTTTTAAGTCTGATAACAGAATTACGATAATCATTACAATTAAGATAGCTATACTTCAGTTACAGATACTGAATTAAAATAAGTGTGTATTACATAACATTATCGCCCTTTATTATATTTAAAGAAATTAAATAATGAAGTATCTGCACACATGTGTGTATGTTTCTCGCATAGTGATAAAACAACGGTACCTAGAGATATCAAATTTTAAATAACATAATCCTTCTGCAAATATAGGCATCTGGAAGCCCAAATTTGAATTTGGAATTTGTTTTCTTATCGATTTCATATTTTATAAAACTTTAACGAATTTTTGATGAACAAACTCCAGAATTTCAAAGCGAGCAATGGCAACGTTGTACAGAAAAAACATTTTTATCTCCAGCGCGGGAGACTGCGTATCGGAAATTCGAAAGATATGGTCATTTTAAAACTATTTTGCGATATTGCTCTTGAACTGAATTAGAATAATTAGGAATTAAGTGAATTAGAATTAAGTGAGAAGAATATGATATTTAATAAATAAAGGTAACGCACAAAATGTAAGAAAACGCCCTTTTGGACGTAATTTAAAATCTGAAACCTTTCAGTATTTATTTTTTAGAATAAATTTTGTAATCCGATGAATCAAGTATAACAGCCCTGTACTCTCTTTGCATATTAAACTACAGGATATGACCATATACACAAATTTCAAACAAAACTTTTACGTGCAGCAGTTTTATTCCATAAAATCGCATTGTTGAGATATTTTCCAGATACGTCAATCGAAATGCGTTTAATATGACAAACGTGCAATTAAACACTTATTAAAAACTTACATTATATTTCATATTAGTATTAAATCATACATCCATCATCTACCACGAAAATAATCAGAAGCAAAAATCAAAAGTTTTTCCGCCAACACTTCAATACAATTTCTCTTTATTTGGCCAAATGAGCTGGTAAATTTCACATGATATATTGATATAGAATGCAAGACCTAGCACACATTAATTCCTCTAATGCACATATGGCATACGTAATTTAATTCAATAGTATCATTTTCGAATCACAACTAGAATCTCCAATACTTAACAGAGCACAACTATTAAAGAGCTATTAAGAAAACAACTTTTGAGTAAGGCTGTATCTATAGCTTTCTTCTTGTGAAAAAATAGATGCAGAAGAACACTCAAAACAAACAAAATATAGTGTGAAATCTTTCAGATTTTATATTACGCCCAGAGGGGCGTTGTTTTCATTTACATACGCACATACAGATTTCGAAAGCATTAGCGCTAAAAATATTTAAAACGAGCCTATCTTTAAAAATTTCCAATAGACAGTCTCACGCGCTGGAGATGAAAATGTCTTTTTTTTTTGAATCGTTTTATTGAAATCGTTGAGTGTGTTAACCTAAAATTCGTTAAAGTTTTACAAAATTTGAAATACATGATAAAGAATTTAAAAACAGTGTATCTTTAGAATTTCCAAAACAGCTCCTCCAAAACTTCGAATTTCCGTTTGGGAATTCCAAAAGCGAATTTCCAAACCGTTCCACTGTAGCGTGCTGAAGATAAAACTCTTTTTTCCCTTAGTGTTGTCATTGCTCGCGTTGAAATCGATTAGTTTGGGAATCAAAAATTCATTAAAACTTTACAAAATATGAAATACACAATAAAACAAATTCAAAATTCAAAATTTTGGGCTTCCAGGTGTCCGTATTCGGGTGGAAGACTACGTCATTCAAATTTGTATGGCTCTGGGTACCGTTGTTTTTTCACAATGCCCAAAACATGTCTAGACTCACGCAAATTCATCATTATTTAATTTATTTAAATATAATACAGGGCGATACTGTTTGTTTGCAACAATCAGAAAAGTGATTCAGAATTTTATAGGGATTCAACGCGAAATCCCGTTTTGACACAAAGAGGCTTTCTGAGCTAACGCTCCTTTGGGCTAAAAACACAAAACATTTGCATGATAGGAAAGGGAATGAATTAACAGAAACATTCGACGAAAACTCAACCAGCGTAAACCTTAAATCAAATTATAATATTTATAACAAATGTACAACTAATAAATATGATAAATTCATGTTACATGAAATAAACTTACCAAAGATATGGGCCAAAAATAGGAAAATACCAATGGGTTTTGGTTGACAAAATTAAATGAGTTATGCACTGCTCGACATTGAAAATGCAACACCAAGAAGGAGTGATCAGAAAGTGATGAAATTTGGGAAAAGGACATACACAGCAAGCATCAATAAGTGATCTTTAGTTGAAAATGATAGTCAGAATACAAAGCGAGAACGAAGTCGGCTCAGTAGACTGTAGGACCACCGCGGACAGCGATGCACGAAGAAACACGTCTAGGCATAGAGTCAATAAGAGTGCCGATGGTGTCCTGAGGGATGGCTCTCCATTCCCTTTCTACCATTTGCCGCAGTTCGTCTTCTGAATGAGGCAGGGGACGAGTCTGCAAACGGCGTCGAATCACATCCCACAAATGTTCGATTGGTGACAGGTCAGGAAAGTACGGTGGCCAGGGAAGCATTTGTATACCTTGCAGAGCATGTTGGCAGATGCAAGCACTGTGTGGTTTCCTGCTGAAAAACTGCATTAGGCAGCCCCTGAAGGTAGAGGATTGCCACCGGCCGCAGTACATTATCCAAGTATCGTTGGTGCGTCATATTGCCCTGAATACGAACTACAGGTGACCTGGAATCGTGGGCAATAGCGCCCCAAAACATTATGCCACGTTGTCGCGCGGTGAGGCGTTCCACAGTTACTGCCGGATTAGATCTGTCTCCACGTCGACGCCACACACGTATGCGACGACTGTCACTGGATAAACAGAAGCATGACTCATCTGAGAACACGACTTTTCGCCATTTTGTCATCCATATCACTCCAGTCCGGCACCATTTTAAATGTTAGCGTCTATGCTGTGGGGTCAATGGCACTTTTCTTAACGGACGCCGTGAGTGCAGGCCACGTTCAACCAATCGACGAGAAATGCTTGTCATCGACACGGGAACATCCAGGGTATCTTGCACATTCTGCTGAATCGCGGTACAAGTGGGACCGCCTCAGCTTGTCGGGGGATGCGTCGATCCACGCGTGCTGACGTCACTCTGTACCTGCACCTCTCCTTCTTCCCACATTCCCTTGTTCCAACCATGTTTGCCACAGATGATGCATCGTGCTCGCATCCATGTGGGTATCAGCTGCGATTTGACGTAAGGACCATCCCGCCCTTCTCAGTCCGATCACCATACTCCTCGTAAAATCGTCTATCTAGATAAGTGCCTTCGTTGACGGCAGCGTGGCATTCTCTCCTATTACACGTATCCTCCGGGACAAAAACCAAATTTCTTCGATAATTTGTCTGGCAGAAATAACGACACGAACATTGCCCATTCTGCACGTTCCTTCCCTTATATTTTACTTGACGAGCGTCAAAGAGCTGTGCATTTCCCATCATTCGCAAAACTCAGTGACGTGCGTCTACTCTAAAATTTACATAAATTTCTGATCACTCCTTCTTGGTGTTGCATTTTCAGTGTCGAGCATTGTATTAAGAAATATTCCGAAAACAAAATTCATAATTTTTTAAAATTTTTATTAATGAACAAAAGCTGATACGAAAAAGAAATTAAGAAGAATCGGAACTTGGCATCCAAAGACATCATAGCTACTATATCGACAGTTTTATTTCTAAACAAACCCTAATGAGCAACAAGGCTAGTAGACAATCAATGTTTACTTCACTAGTGTTATGTTTATCCTAAGAAAATGTATAAACGACTACCAAATTACATGGTTTTGATTTAAAGCAGTACAAATTTAATAAAAAATCTATTTTAACTATGATATTTTTCAGTGAGCTGTGATTAAAATTAAGATCGCAGAGCATCAAAAAACAGTTTACTTTATGTCCATATGAACTATATTTAATATGGTGTTTCCTGTACTATCGCTTCTACTGTTCCCTAAAAATTTTTTCAATTTTTTTCACTTTTTCAATTTTTATCACAGCTTTATGTCTAATGACGTATAACCGTTATCGCTAAAGTGCAGAAATCAGTTACTCTACATATTATCTCGGTAATGTGCAGACTAACTAGCATGATCATTTAAACAACAGAAAATTCTTTCATTTCTAAAATTACCTAGATAATCTTCCCATTATCTTCTAGGCAATCGTAATCTGCACATTACCTGCTAGGCACTCGATAAAGTGAAAATAAGATCTGTTGTTCCAAACGTGATGTTCAAGTTTAACTTCCAATCTATGTCCATTTTGTCACCAGGCGCAGCCTGGAAAGTAACACAGGTTGGCGTCCAAATAAGTTTATCTTTGAATAGTTGAGCTAAATCGTTCCGAATAATAGTAACATTAACTCCTGTGTCGATGATCATATTGCAAGGAAATCCATCGATATGCCCATTAACGTATAGTCCATTACTGTTGTTACTCACTGCAGAAATCTTGAGAGCTTTAAAACAGGATTTTTCACTACAGTTCAAAATCCGTTATGGTCATTAATTTCATTTCAACATCGTTGCTGGAAAACGGTCTTATTTTCCGTACCTCGGGGTGTTCTGCAGTTCCTTCGTGCGTGGCCTTCAACTCCGCAGTTCCAGCACTTTGGTTCCTTGTTGCTCCTTTTCCATCTCATGGCATTTATTTGTCTGTTTGACTAGTCTGTTTTATTTCTGTGCTCTGGGGGTGTTCTGCAGTCCCTTGGTATGTGACTTTCAACACCGCAGTTCCAGCACTTTACGGTCCGCTTCTTGTCACTAAGATACCGTCAGAAGGCATTGACTTGTCTGGATAAATCGTCTAAACGAGCCATCAACTGATCCACTGGCACAGCTTTGACTGGATGTCGATCTCTACGAGCTGCTTGCTGTGCTGCCTCGAATTTCATGGCGTACACCAAAGCACTTTTGAGGTCCATCATATCGGCCATTCGCAGTGCTTTCTGTATTTCAGGATCCCGGATGCCATCGACGAAGTATTGCAGGGATAGGATTACCCTTGTTTCTGTCGAGCATTCCCAAAAAGCGAGGTGTGACAGCGGGCCCACCAGCGGCCGAGCGGTAAAAGCCGCTGAACAAGCGGTAAAAGCCGCCGGTCTGAGGTTCGAAGGCATCCCTACCTTTAGGCAGATAGCCCTCATGTGCTGTGCCATAACAGAATAACCTAACCGAGGTGTGACAGCCTTTCAACATCCGTGGCGAGCTCCTGGAGTGTTTCCGAAGGCTTCTGTTAACGGGATTTTAACTGAAGCCTGCTCTAATCTTTTAAGCCCTTCTTCCCGAAGCGCAGCTTCAATGCGTCGGATCGAGCTTCGAAATCTTGTCACTAGTTTTTGGAAAGAGTCTGAAGGATATCCGCTGCATCTGCTCTCAGAGAAGCGGCGGGATGGCTGGCCTTAGCTTGGGAAGCCCATCCATTCGCATCCTCAACTATAGAAAATTGTGTCTTATACACTTACAGGAAGTCTTCCCATCACATGTCGATAGCTTCAGAGAGGGACGAGCAGGCATGGGTAGAAATTTACAGCCATCTGTATTGCTTCCTTCTGTCGCTATGCACTTCTTAAAGTGTCAACTTCTTTGGCTACAGCAGCAGAAACCCTTTCTTCAGTTTATTGCTCCACCGCATAAACTCTTTCCTGAATTTCTCCAACTTTGTCTTCAACTGTATCTATTCTTTCTTCCATATCCTCGAACTTGTTTTCTATCATGCAAGCAATGTCTCTTTTCATTTCCTCTTGGCCTAATTTCATTTCTTGTTTGACAACTTTCATCTCTTCTTTAACGGAAACTTGACCAGCTTCCATCTTTTCTTAAACCGCTTTCATCTCCTCTTAAGGGGAATCTTGGCCAGCTCTCATATCTTCTTTTACCTAGTTGACGGCCCCTTCCATCTTATCTTAAAATGCAGCAAAGGCAGACACGAGCTGTCTCAATTGTTCTTCCACCGCTCTAGTGAATGACATTCAAACACCCCACTCGCGACACAAAAATTGTTGCGTGCGTACGAGTTCGTAATGGGTTGAATGCACAAGTCGTTAAAAAGTTAATAAAATTTATTCTTTTCGCACAAAATTAAACAAAATATTGAGATATTTCCTCAGAGATATTCATGCAATATCACAAAATCTCAAACGTTAAGCAGAGTCCAGTTCAAAGCAAATAAAGTTAATCTAATATCAAGCGAATTCGCTATAATCAGTCACAGCATTAAGTAAACAAACATCAGTTCACTTTAAACAGCTAGAATTACAACTGAGATGAGGTGTTTTAATTCGGCTTTTATAAGCCTTTTAATTATTTACCAGAATATTCTGGTAAAACCTGGATTTTACTCGATATTTGTGGGTGGCAACAGTAATTACGAGATATTTATTTATTAAATATTAAATGCACACGTTCTTTTATTTTACTCTTCCGACGTACGTTTCTGTTCAAAAAGCCTCTGCGTTGCATGGGAAAATAAAGCAATTTTAATTACAATTCTAAATAAATAGTAAAATAAATACGAAATCCATAACAGTATATTACTCTGAAGTTGATTTTTAACTGGAGAAATTCGTAGCAAAATAAAATATTTCATTCTACAACGTAGCAATACATACACGAAATACACTCACGTTTGTGAAAATTGCAACACCATGAAGGACTTACGCGAGTGAGCTGAAATTTTCAGGAAATGCAAAGTAGCGCATGATATGCAAATGATTAGAATTGCAAATCCGTAGCGCATGCGTATGCTGAGCAGCGCCCTCTGAACGGCTGATGGATCCGAATAAATAGACGGCTGTAGCGAGGCGTGTATGGTTATCGGTGGTTATCTGCTAGTGGTAAACGTTAACTCAATCTGTACTTATGCCTCGTCGACGAAAGAGAGCGAGATTTGAACAACTTACAGAGTTTGAACGAGGGAGAATCATCGGCCTTCGTGAAGCTGGATTGTCGTATCGTGCAGTAGCCTCTCGTGTGCAGCGTAACAGCAGCACAGTGATGCGCGTTTGGAAGCAGTGGACGGACGAGTGTCGGACAACTCGGAAATCCGGGAGTGGACCCCGAAATGTGACGTCAGCTCGCGATGATAGACACCTGGTCCGCATGGCGCGGACGGACCGTACAGCTTCCTCTAGACAATTGGCAGCACTGTGGTCAATAGCTACAGGTGTTTCATTGTGTGCTTCATCAATTCGTAGACGTCTGCTGCAGTGTGGACTGCGCGCACGGACTCCTTTATACAGGATCCCCCTAACGCACGACCATCGCCGCCTGCGGCTACAATGGGCCAATCAGCATAGAGACTGGCGTGCTGATTGGCAGCATGTCGTGTTTTCTGACGAATCCCGCTTTAATTTGTGGTACCATGATGGCCGCATTCGTGTCAGACGCTATGCCGGTGAACGCCACCTTCCGGAGTGCATTATCGAACGCCACAGTGGACGAACACCCGGAGTTATGGTCTGGGGCGCCATAGCATATCATAGACGATCTCAATTGCTACGAATTGTGGGCAATCTGAACAGCAACCGGTATATCCGTGAAGTTCTACAGCCCGAAGCTGTTCCCTTCCTTCAAAGCTTGCCAGGCGCTGTATTTCAACAGGACAATGCCCGCCCTCATACTGCTCGGATTGTTAAATCCTTCTTTGCAGCGCAGCAGGTACAGCTTCTTCCTTGGCCTGCGTGTTCCCCGGATATGTCGCCAATTGAACATGTGTGGGATGTCATTGGTCGGCGTCTTGCTCGTGATCCTCGTCCTGTTGCGTCTGCAGACGAACTTTGGGTACGCGTACAAACGATATGGAATGCTCTTCCTCAGTCAGACATTCAAACTTTGTTTGACTCCATGCCACGTCGTGTAGCAGCACTTATTGCGGCGCGTGGTGGCCACACAAAATACTGATTCTGATCTCTTGTTCTTGTTTGTTTGCTTTGAACATTTAATCATTTATTTGTACCACTACCACTCAACTGTGTATTAAATTGCATTCAATTATGACGATTCCTTCTTGGTGTTGCAATTTTCACAAACGTGAGTGTAGATCACGCACTCTCCGTAGTAGTTTATTTGCGTTCTTGTAACTTTTTCACATTTTCATCTCGCTAGAGCTTGAATAAAAGACTGGAAATGACGAATTCGAGTTTTTCCTATTTTATAAAACGAAAATACATTCATTCGTTTTCCAGTTGCAGCGAATATTTTACCTACATATATATCAATTTTACCAGAAAATAGCTTTTACCAGCACCCAATAAGCATATTTACGGAATCCAATACTGAAACGGAAAATATGTGAAAGCTGTTTTACCGAAATATGCAAATGTTTAAAGCAAACAGACTACAAACATCAAGAGTCGATAAGAAGTAATGCATATCTTCCAAGATGACCGTGAGTTAAGAAGACGAATTACTTTTGAACATGAAATTATTAATGTGATTTCCGAACATGTAAGTTAAACATATGTATGTTTAATATTTTCAAGTTTAATATCTTCATACTTTTAAATCCTTTCTTGATATTTGCCTCTAAGAATGTTATTAGCTTATTAGTCCAAAGGGGCTTTGTCCCTAAAGGACTACTGTTTTCGTTTTGCGATTTCACGTCTGAATCATAAAAGTCGGTTCGCTTTTTAAACTGTTGCCACCAAATGTTGTATTATATTTGTGAATAATTAGTATTATATTTAAAGAAATTAAATAATGAAGAATGCATAAATGTATGTATGTTGCTCGCACTGTGATAAAACGACGGTACCTAGAGCCATCGAATTTTGAATGATGTAATCCTGCTGCGAATATGCGCATCTGGAAGCCCAAATTTGACATTTCGAATTTGCTTTATTATCGATTTCTTATTTTGTAAAATTTTAACGAATTTTTGATTAACCAACTCAAGGATTTCAAAGCGAGAAATGGCAACGTTGCACAGAAAAACCATTTTTATCTCTAGCGCATGAGAATATGTATGGGAAATTGTAAAGATATGCTCAGTTTAAAATTATTTTGCGGTTTTGCTGTTAAATTGAATTTTATGGTTTAAGTGCGAAGAACATGATATTCAATAAATAAAGGTAGTACACAAACTATTAAAAAAACGCCCCTTTGAACGTAATTTAAAATCTGGAACTTTTCAGATTTTTTTTTCTATTATACTATGTCTGTTTAATTATTGTGGATTTATATCATGCAATAAGTTTCGGCTGAAAGTTTTCTGCCGTATTTGAACTGAATACATATCTAGTAACAATATCTCCTTTATTTAGAATGAAGTGATTTCTGAAACAATATACGTTCTTTATTTAGAGAATAAGAAAATATGATTTTCTTACTTAAATTTATCACTTTTGTCCATTAATAACTTAAAACTAGCTGTTTATTTCTCTTTGTTTCATTTCATGTTTGGTATACAATTTATAAGCATCTGGAGTTTTTAAGAATATCTTCAATTTCAATCTTGTTTATAATAAATACAGGTCACGTCTAGAAATCATGTCCCCCGAAAGCGTTCATTTCAAGGTAGACAATTAGATCATCACATTAGTTACTTTATCGTGTATGATAATATAGTATAGTATCTACATAATATAGTATCGACGAAGTAGGTTTAATTCAATCTAATAAGTTTAAAGGAAATGCAAAATGTGTATAATTTAATATTCCGTACAAGGAAGTCATGTGTTGTACACAAAAAATTTTTTTAATACTTTTGTGGAGTGTACATGTTCTTTTAGGAAGCATACAACGTTGACCTTACGTCGAAGACGAAGTAAATTCTAGCTATGTCTTTAAAAATAAATACTGGAGAAGAAAGGTTTAAATAACCTTTTTATTTAAACTAAATTAAAACACATTCACTCATTTCGTGTTCACAAATCAGTACCACTTGTGACTACGTAAATAAACAAAACATAAGAATGTAACAAATCACTAATAAATTAAGATAGCTAATAACTGGTTCCTTAGCTTAACTAACGCTAACTCGGATGCACACAGCAAAGCCGAGCCTAGAAATATTAGTATAAACTGACAGATGTCTAGCACCGGCTAGGCAGCTAATTTCAAACGCGCAGCATAAATTTGGAATTAATTCGTTACTGCTCTTTTCGAACTCTTAAAACACAATTTAAATACTGCTTCTGAAACACGTTTTGAATTTACATCTATGTCATAACAAATTTACATTCCTACAGGAACCTGAAATCAGGAGGGAAAGGAAAGGAAAACTAAAAATAATTGGTTAGAATAAAATAATGACTTTAAAATTGTAATCTAAAATGGAATTGTGCTCTTATGCCACACTTCGAATTGCGACAAACTGGAACCTGACTGTTTTCTTGGTCCTGTTAAAGGAAAATTAAGTAGCTGAAGTCTCACACAGTTCCAGGATTTGGCAGATCAAGCGAATAATACATGACATGTTAGTATAACGTAACGGCCACAAAAATTGGAAAGACTCTCCGCTAAGGACGTTTCTGACATCAAAATGCCAAATGGAGCTGCGTTTTTTATCAAATACAATGCATTATTCTAAGAGAAACAAAACTGCTTTTTATCTCCTTTGTACTTCAAAACAAGAATAAAATAGAAAAATCTCCTTAATTTATAAAACTCTTAAAAAAAATCGATTGAAGATGTTCTTTAGAAATAACAAAGAATGTTGGGAAATTTTCCATGAATAATGCAAGCCTTTTGTCAAATTTGGATCATAAGTTCATATACCTAGAAATATATAGCTATATTTCAAAAATATATTCAGAAGTTTCCCTGCCCGTGGAAAAGTTTATATCAACAGATACATAAATGTCGAAGAAAACTTTTGTGGAGTTTTATTTGTCAAGAGGAAAAGTGAAATAAGTGTCTCCAAATTTATATTGAATATTATAATTTTGCTCGTATTGGTATTCATATATTCGTAAAGGTATCGATTGCTTGAAACTGTATATAATGTGTTTTGAGTAAAATTTTATAATGCCTCTTCAATTATCTGTGATTTACAATTTTTTCCTCCGTTTTGGGATATGCATCATGAACTTTTCCAACAATCAATTGACGGTCGGAATACATAAGGAAATGCATTAATTGAGCGATTTATATCAAGACATTTCAAACACAGTCCCTTCTCGGCGAGGGCATTGCTCATTTTTCACACTCTCCTGCTTTAAAATAACATAAGCAACTTAGAGTGGCGCCCGAACTAAAAAACGGGTGGTGGATGATGATTCTCGGTCAACAGGATTTGGCAACTGGATCCCCTAATTCCCAGTCGTCCTTTAAAAGGGAGATATATAAGGCTTTTGACAATTTTGCCATTTTTATATATGATTTAATATATTTCATTTCTATTGTTTATTACTGAGGTTGCGGCTATTGTTACCGCCTTCCTTTTTTAGCATCGTCTCTCTATTGTCTTCCTCCTTTATCGTCGTGGTATAACGGTAGCGCACTCGGCGCTTATTCAGGAGGTCCAGGTTCGAGTCCCGGCGAGGGCATTGCTCATTTTTCTCGCCTTTGGCATCAAAAAAACAAATAACTCTACAACACATCTGCTAAATTTAACTTTCGCACGTATTATTGAAACCGTGTGAAATGCAGAAATAACAATATTTTACTGTCTATTTTTATTAGACATTTTAATGCTAATAACACCTACAAATTGGTGTATTTGTTAGGTAACAGTTGATATAAGAAATATTAGGAAACAAACAAGAATTTTCTTCTGTTATATATTTCTGTGCCTGAGCTCTTTGGACTCAAATTTTGTTCTCGAAAGTTTGAAACAGTAATATTATGATGTTTTATTACGGCAAAATTATACATGTAAAACTTTAATTACTAATTAATTAAACTCTAAAAATTAATTTAATTAAACTCTTCAAACAAGTACCTTTGTTTTCAGGAAGCGCATTTCCTATCGCAGTAAAATCGAAAGTTTTGTCAATCTAAAGCAATATTTCTAATCTATGTATTACGCCTATCCTTAGAAGTATGTTAAATGAGGTAGGTACTCGGGAAAAAGATGTAACGGTGGCCATCAATAGATTGATTGAACATAAGAGAAAAGATAAAAAGCTATTGTAATAACTGGTGTTTCTAATCCAAGTATTTTATTAGAATAAATTTAAATAATTAAAATGAATCCAAAATAATTTAAATTTAGCAAGATATGAATGTTTTAAATCTAGTTTAGATATATGTTTTATCTTCAGAACGAGTATCTGCGGAGAGGGTTAGGACCACCGCAGAAATAAAATAACAGGTGTATTTCAAGAATTCATAAACAAAGCGTCCACGAAATATGATATGGTTTTTCTGTTATGAAATTATATTTCTACAAAAAATCTAAGATAATAAAACATCTGAAGGGACTGCAGACAACTTTCAAACGATGCTATTTTCTCAAATGTGGAACAAATTACCACTGGAATGCTTTTTCTAGTGCGCATCTTTATCAGACCGAGAAAAGTTAAATTGATTAAACTGAAAATGATTCTTACTTAAGGTAGAATTTAAAAAGAAATCCTGCATTTCATTCTCAACTAATCTCAAAGAAAAATATCCCGAAATATTCAATAAGGCATTCACTGTTCTGTTACCATTCATAAGCGTCATATAAGTAAAGGTCTCCTCGTCCTACAGTTACTTAAAAATGAATATAGGAAAAACTTTTCTAACGTAAGTTTGGACTTTTTCATCTTTCGATTGAGAATTTAAATCACCGAGTGTTACCAAAAAGCCTCAAAGTCCCCTTTAAATATGCATACATATATATTTACGGGAGTATGCATATATATATATATATATATATATGCATACTCCCGTTCTACTGAACCGATTGACGAAATCCAAATTGCGTTTTTCATGTCTCGAAAGCGCGACTTAGGATATATATTAGATTTATGCGTAGCATTGTCCTAACATAGGTATTTTGACACAAAATCCAGCTTTTTCTGACATAACACACCAATTTTCTTATTTCGATTTCACGAATTTCAAATTATTCCTATATATTAAATTTTGCAATTTTTGGTAAGAAATTTATGGAGAAATTTAAAAATATATCTTGGTGAATTTTTTTTTAGTTTGCGCAAGAATTATTCACTTGGCGAACTTTTATTTATTTAATTATTATTATTTCTTTATTTATTTCTTTTATTCTAACGAACATTTAAAGTCCCCTTCTAAAAGAAACGCTGTGAAATATATGTAAGTACTACATGAAACAAAGAAGGTAAAACAGAGAAAACTTATATACAGTTAATAAGGTATTTCTCCCGCCTTCTTCTCATACCTTCGTGGTGTAGTGGGCGCGTATTCCAGAGGTCCGTGGTTCGATTCCCGGCGAGGGCATTGCTCATTCCTTCTCTTTCCTGCTTCGAAATATTTTGATGTTTTATTCGATATTAAGGAGAATGCATACACCACAAGAGAAAGCACAGATTTTATGGTGGTTCATAGAAACGAAATCCACAATGCAAACACAGAGAAATTGCAGAAGAATTTACCGAAAAGATCCTCTATCCAAAAGCAGAATCTTGCGGTGGAAAACGAAGTTTCTAGAAACTCGAAGTATCGCAGATAAGAAACGTTCCGGACGTCCCTGCACAAGTGATTTTGATGTTGAGCGTGTCAGAGAGACATTTTTACACAATCCTAGAAGATCTGTAAGATCAGCGGCAAGAGAACTGGATATGCCCATTTCGACGGTGTACAAGGTTATAAGGTATTTCTCCTACCTTCTTCGCATGCCTTCGTGGTGTAGTGGTCTGCATGCTCGACGCGTAACCGAGAGGTCCGTGGTTCGATTCCTGGCGAAGGCTTTGCTTATTTTTCACCTCTCCTGCTTCGTAATAACCTAATGTCTCTACACTGGCGCTCGAACTAAAAAGGTGGTGGATGATGATTCTCCATCACCGCGATTGGGTCCCCAAAACCTCAGTCGCCCTTTAAAAGGGGGACTATATAAGGTATTTCTCCCACCTTCTTCGCATGCCTTCGTGGTATAGCAGTCAGCACTTTCGACGCGTAACCGAGAGGTCCGTGGTTCGAATCCCGGTGAAGGCGTTGCTCATTTCTAATATTTCTGCTTCCAGAAAACTCCTAATGCCTCTACACAATATGCTAAAGGAAAGAAAAGCTTCTCAGACGGTATGGTGGTTAGGGGGAAGCCTACTGCGGTACCGAAGGGCTCGGGTTTGAATCCCGGAGATGGCATGGATGTTTGTAAATGTATATTGTCTTTGCTGCATGGAGGCACTCTAAATATATGGCGAGCCGAAAGTCCTCTCGTGTAGTTTGTTGGTAAAAGAGAGGAGTGGGAATTGTTCTTGTAAAAACACTCGTTAAGGCAAGGATGTAATCCTTCAGGTAAGCAAGCGATTAAAACATAATAACTGTTACTTTTCTAAGAAATTCCGAAGAAATTACTATGTAAAAATTACTTTTTATATCTAGAAATGCAAGCAATAACTTTGTCTAATAATAGCTTAATACGTTATAATAATAGTTTGCCTAATAACAGCTTTTGACTACAAGTTAAATCATTTTTAAATAGGATGATAAAGCAATGTAGGATATCCTGTTAAAAGAATATCCTTATTTATTAAATAAGTAAATATTTTGATTAATTAATCCAAGATTTTGAAATACTAACTATAGAAAAATATAACCTTATTAACTTTGTTTGCCTATTTTTTGTTTAAAGTGCTCCAAAAGAATTAACACTGAAAAAAATGCTGTAACGAGTTGTAAGACAAGAACACATTCTGAAATAATTTTATTTTGCTACTTAAAAGGTTTAAGAAACAAAATTATCTTAATAAAGAAAATAAGATACCCAACATAACGCAGTAGAGGATATATCTACTGAGTTCGTAAAAAATTCAGAATTCTAAGAAATTTTGCACCTAAAAGCAGAAAATTTAACGGCAAAAAAAGTCAGGTGGGAGAAGAAAAGAAGATGAAATCATGATTTTTGTTTTTAAAAAGGCTGATTTCTACAAAAACGTATTTTAGTTAAAAAAAAACTGGAAACGTATTATCCTAGTTTCCACCTGCATTCATATTGCTGTTTTTGCATTCATATTGCATGTCTCCAAGACTTTGATTATCATTTAAATGCGAAAAATCTTATTTTTCTCAGCGTCTGGAAACAACAGCAAGTGAATTGGTTGTATGCTCAGAATTCTGTTCGTTTGAGCAGAATTTGAGGTCTTTGACATTTCAGGAGAAAGAACAGATGTTGTTTGCCAGCAAAACATTTGTTTTATAGGAAAAATCAAATTTGTGAAGTATAAAAATTCTATAAAAGTCTGGTGACACGTTATTGGCATGTATGGGAAATAAATTTATCATGCCCTGGCTTATGAATATAAGCATGAATGCATTGAGGATGCTCTGAAATTCTTATGCTTCGTGGGAGAGTAAGTACGAGTGTTACGAATGAAGCAAACCGAAAGATGCAGCTCTGCTTCTGCAAAGACTATAGCTCAAGTCTGAAGATTGTATTTTAAAGACTATTTCTTACCTATATGAAAGTATATTATTTTTGAAATTTTGCACAAGTCATTTCATTACCTTAAATACTAAAGCGTATAATATGTAACTTTAAATTTGAAATCAGAGAATAACAGATTTTATTGTTGTAGTTTCTTCATTAGATGCACTTTTCATATTAGAGGGGTTTTTTTATTCACGTATAAGTCTAAGTTAAATGTGTTATTTTAAACCAACATTAAAATACTTTGGTGATTAGAATATTATCTGTTTACAGTAAGTATATTTTAAAATTCATTTCAAGCCATTATAACACTTTTAGTGCCCATATATCAACAACTAACCTCAAATGTTTTAAGTATCGACATAAAATTAAACAAATATTATTATTTATAAAACAAAGTCTGTTCACTGCCTCGAAAATAACCTTGTACCTTGTACTACTTGTAATCACTGCCTTGTAAACTGAAACAGGTAACTCGTTAAATTTGGAATTTATAAAATATCAAAATTTCGACTATTCAAATGAACAGAACTTGAGGTCTATCATTAAAGAATTATGGTAAATCATAGATTGGATTTTATGGAAATCGCAACTTAGTTCAAAGAAGACAGGTATCAACGCCTTAATTTTAAAGAGGCAAAAATATTGTGCTAACAGGGAAAATAAGTCAGAATTCTCTCCTTCAACAAGACGGACCTATATTTATTTGCCTCGAAGTAGATAGGATATTTCTCTAAACCTAATGTTAATTCTTAAGTAATTTTATATTTGCTACTGGTCTGCTTTTCGAATATATAATAGCAAATATTTATAAACATACAAATGTCTAAAACCTGTTACATAGTAATTTAACTCCAGGGAAGTTAGAGCTCCCCATTGCGTGATTGCTCTGCAAACGAGAGCGAAATTTAATCTTCCTCTAGAAAGCAATTTCGGCTTCCAGGAAAAATACTTTGCGCAAGAGATTTTAAAACAAATAAATATTTTTCAAACGTTTCTCCAATCCTAAAACTGAAAGTCTCCCAATTAGATTTTTCGTTCAGTTAGAGATGATGAATCACACAAGGATCTAATATTGACTTGGGTTGGTCATTTTAATGCAGTAAAGCACACAAGGGCTAACCGCCTTAAAGAAGAGATGTCTTCGTAAAGGACTTTGTAAATGAAACTAGCGCTTACTATCCTATACTACGAAAACCAGCCTTGTAGTCAGTCTTTGCCTGGTTTCGAACCAGGTTCAAAATACCTGTATTCAGCAATCTTTAAACGCTCGACCTTTGGTGGAACATCCGCTTAAGAACAGAGATAGCTTTAATGAGGGTTTTTTAAACGAAACTGGCTCGTATTCACGTTACAAACGGAGAAAACCATAAAACGCACATAACCTAATGTCAAGACAGCTCGCTCATGTAGTTTCGAGTATGGGTAAATTGGTTTAGTTTGATTTCTTTAATTATAGCAATGCACTTGAGGACAGCTTGGGTAAGGCCAGGATTTTCTGGAAACACTTGCTCGTACACACGTTACACGTAGAGAAAACCCACGAACACGCCAATACAGCGAGTCCGCTCGTCGAGATTTGAACCCCAGACCGAACTTCCAGTGTTCATTGACTTTACCGCTCTCCAGTAGTTAGCTGTCTAAATCGCTGCCAGTGAAGGAACGATGCTTTGGAAACATTTGCTCCTTTTGCCTATCAATTTAGATTCGGCTAGAATTGAAAATGGCAAGCCGATTTAGAATTAGGCTAACTGTAAAAATTAGACAAGTTTTTAAGTTTGCTGGAAAAATTTTCTTGTTGCATTTGCGGTTCAAGCTATTGTAGGAATTTGCCTTTGAACTTAAAAAATTGTCAAAAACATTTAGTTTTTTTAAGATTTTTCCTTCGTGATGGTAATTTTTTCCCTCATGCGCTAGATTACTAGGGAGTCAGAACTTCTATGTCAGGTGAATAGGTGTGCAATCGTAGTTGTATCACTTTCGCTTTTACTCGTGGGTTGATTCAGGTTTCATGATTGGCCTCCAGGATACGAGTTATCCTTTTAATAATGAGAAATGAAGTGAGAAGTGGTTGCGTTACGTGTCAGGTTTTATTGATAACTGAAAAATACCATAAATAGTGAGGAAGGAAGTCTATTGAAGGAATTCATGTCTATTGAAGGGAATTCCATGTCTATTGAAGGAAAATATCAAATGCATAGCGAGAGAGATAAATAATGCAAAGATATATCCGACTGACTTGCTTTCATTTAGAACAAAAAAAGAGAATAGTAGAGAGCATAACGAAAAGGAGTGACGATTCGAAGATAAAGTGAGGCACGAATATTCTGAGGACTGTCGAAATGAGTTGCTTTCTGTTGATGTGAAGAAACCGGATCGTAATGTTTTCTCGGAGTAGCAGATGTTTTTTACGTGAGCTATTATGTGAAGCCGAAAGTGAAAGAAACCATTTGGATAACAAGGGCTTAGTGAAAATTGCATAACGGATGTACAAATAGTATCCGGCTGCATTCTGTGGTACTTGTGGGGTATCTACATCTAGAGCTTACAGTCGAAAACATCGCGGCAAAAACATCTTGGATGGAAACGTCGCGGAGAAAACAACGCAAGGCGAAAATTTCGTGGTATAAAACATCATAGGAGAAAATAAAGCAAACAGAAAACATCGCAGTTCTAAAATATCGTAGTACAAAGTATTGTGGTCGAAAATAAAGCGGTTCAAAAACATCGCAGTTTAAGAACATCATCATTGAAAATATCGTGGTAAAAAAATAAAGTACCTACAAATCATGGCATGACGATAACATCGCACACATGCGTTTTTTTTTTCAAATCTCATACTGACAGATTATGTAACTAACTTTCATCATAACTAAAAATTTATGTCCAATAAATTAATTGCACGCTGTACATGAAAATGTTAAGGACACGTTAAGAATAAACGATAAAAAAAACATAACATAATTTTCACTAAAATAATATCAGATTAACAAATGTGAAAGAAAATAATTTGACAATTAACTGAGCAATTTTTATAGAGGTAACCTTATGTGGTTATTTATCTTCCTTTTTCTAAGCATTTTTAGACTGTATTTTTCACAAACATTATCAATAAAACTTTATAAAAAAATGGTTGATTTATTATTGACATTTGTCAATTAACTATGTAAATTTAAAATTCTATTAAGTTCTATAAGCTACGTTAATTTTCAACTCATTTTCAATTTTTAAACGCTTACTACTAGTTTCTCCCTCCATCATCATTCCTTCGTAGTGTAACGGTAGCACACTCGGCGCGTATTCGGGAGGTCCAGTTACGAGTCCCGATAAGGGACTTGCTGACTTTTCTTAATTCTAAAGTTTAATTTTAGCGTTCGTTTTTAATTATTATTTTACGATTAATTACTGAATTTTTTATTATTTACTATCTTATCTAAAATATTTAAACTCATATGACGATTTTCAATATATAAATCGCCGTTTATTAAACTCAGCTGCTCAATAAAATCATAGAATGGAAGTGATATTGGTAAGCAGCGGTACTGCGTATCGAAATAATAAATATTTCCATATTAATAATTTAAATAAAAATATTACTATTATTTAATTAGAAAAGCAACAACTTGTGTTTGATAGACTTGAGTTCTTAAGTAAATTTAAGCCAAGCGCAAGGTTGTTAATCTGCAAATTCTATGTTTCATTTTGACGTGTTTCTCTTCTTTTTTTTTACAATACTTATTAATAAATCAAAGTAAGCTTTTAATTCGGTTTGACTAGATGAATGTTAGCTTATTTCATTTCATTCATTTTTTTTTCGAATTCAAAATTTTATACCCTATTAAAAAAGTTGAATTTAAAGCAATTTCTGCGACGTACGTTTTAGAGTTAATGAACCGCAACATATAATAAAATAAGCAAATATTAACAGATACATATTACGTAAAGTGATGTGATGCATATCCACAGAGGAATGTTTTTTACATGCACGCATTTGAAAAGAAAGATTTTTATATATTTAATACACATTTATTCAAAATAAGCATGTTTATGTAAAACTATAAAACGCTTTCTCTTTCAACTTTTAAAAGTTCGTAAAAAGGAACACAGAGAATGACGGATAAAAAGGCTCTTCGGTCATCCCCCCCCCGCAGAGCTCTTCTCTTTTCAAGAAACTAGAAAGCTCTGTTACGAAACTTGTCAAAATCTTAGTTTTCTAAAATTCTGCTGGTTTCCTTTTTATAACACCAGTGATACATCTAAACTTAGGTCTGTCTTTTATGAGGTTTTCTTTGCTCTTATTCTTCTTTAGCCTATGTTTTGCTTGTTTGGTAAAGCAAAAAACAGATTTGCAAAGTAAACCTAAAAAACCAATCCTCTCTCCCCCCTCCAAAGTAAACAGATTTTTCTTGTACTAGTTTTTGGGATCAATAAAAATTTCTGCAACATGTATTTCCTTTGGAACTTAATAGAGTAAATGTGTATTATGGTTATTAACTTTAAATAATTTTCTTAGTGAATACAAATGCTCGATCTTATTCGAGGCTTTACATAGCTTTTTATTATATCCGAATCATAAGTGGCTTTACCTGACAAAGGCTGGTTGATTTTAGCTAATAAAATCGGTTTAGCAATGAGATTATTTAAAATAAATCGTTTTTGTTTCGAATACCATTTTCAATAGTTAATCAATCAAATATTGTAATTTTTTTAAAAACAAAACAAGTTAACTCGTGACAAACAGAAACACTTATTTTACGAAGACTGCTACATTTGGAGGCCCACTAGCGGCCGAGCGGTAAAGACGCTGAACACTGGTAGTTCGGTCTGAGGTTCGAATCCCGCAAACGGGCTCGCTGCATGGGCGTTTTCGTGGTTTTCCCCATGTGTAACGTGTATACGAGCCAGTTTCCCTTAGAAAGTCCTCCCCGAAGGCATCCCTCCCTTTAGGCAGATAGCCCTCGTGTGCTTTGCCATAACTGAATAACCTAATAACCTGATATATTTGGATAATTTCTAATGTAAAACGATAAGCACTCGAGGGCTCTCTATCTAAAGGAAAGGATGCCTTTGCTAAAAGCTTTCTACGGAGAGACTCGTATCTACGTTCCTCATGAGCAAAAGGTAGAAAACCGCATGGGGCCAGTTCCTTCAATGAGTATGAAATTTACGTCAAACAACATTCAGAGGTCGTTTTTACTTGATGGCTACTGGTAAGCTTGAAAATAAAATAAAGAATATTATTAATACCTTTGTAGAGACATTGGGTTATTTTGAAGCAGGAGACATGAAAAATGAGCAATGCCCTGGCCGGGACTCGAACCTGGACCTCTCGAATACGCGCCGAGTGTGTTAATCTTTACACCACAAAGGCAAGCAGAAAGAAGGGAGAAAATACCATACATACTCCATTATTATTACTACATGGTTATTTAGTTATTTTACGTTCTACGTATTTTCCTTTGTTGAATTGGGTGTGGCCTGTTATGACTATAAGACCAACCTGTTTGGTTAGGTGGGTCGGGCTGCTCTCACTTCTGGTACCTTATATACGCCCCCTTTTGAAAGGGGATTAGGAATTAGGGAACCCAGTCGCCAAACCCTGGTGGTGAAGAATCATCATTCACCACCTTTTTAGTTCGGGCCCATTGTAGCGACATTAGGTTGTTCTGAAGCAAGAGACATGAAAAATGAGCTGTGCCCTCTTTGGGACTCGAATTTCTCGAATACGGGCGGAGTGTGCTAACTGTTACACCATTTAGGCATGCACAAAGGTATAAATCACCAAAACACATATCAGTGCGAAATGGGTCTTAGGTTCCTGAGCTAAATTTCCATTATAAATGTTTTATAATAAGTAATTAATTTTATAAAACTAACTTTAAAATATAGGTTTCTTGTATGGAACATTTTTGAAAATTAATAACAGAATGCATCCATTTAATGCCATAATAGGCAAACAAATTATAAGGCATATAATATACAGTGGGGTCATGGAAACATTTTGCGAGGTATGAACCCCTAGCTGTCTATCCTCTCCACCTATCGAAATGAAATATCAGGTATTGTTGTTTGAAGGTATGCGCTTGAGGTTGTGATGATCTAAAACGATAGAGCTCTCACGGTTAAACTGAAAATATTTCAAAATTTTCAAATGGCAATTCTTTTTCCGCACAAATTGATCAGCGCACTGGAAAACCATTAATGGCGTTGAAACGACACATATGACGAAAATTTTCGGTGTGAAATATTTACGAAGAAAAGCACTGTATATGAATAATGACGACACAGAGAAGAAAGGGAAAAAACCTTTATTTCAATTACAAATTTCCAACGTACCCACCTTTTCACATTGCATGTGGGAGATTGCTGACAACAATGAAGGACGTAACATCGGAGGAGGAATCTATGAGGAGGAACTTCACGTTTTATGATATTTTTTAATTCCAAGATTTTATGTTTTCACCTTAGATTCCAAATAATAGCAGAACCAGAAGTTCATTAGAATGAGGTCGGGGGATCGGGGTGACCACGAAACTGCAAAGTTTCCTTACACGATTATATTTCAGAAATGCTGGTGCAGCACTTGCCCAATATACGTGGTGAAGTGTAAAGGAGCACTATCTGGTACTCATACAATCTCATTAATGACATTTCGCCTCCGCAGTTCTGTAATTCTGTAATTCTGCAATATGGTTCTATACGGAGCAGCTGTCATGAAGCGCATTTTTATACCTGTGAAAGTGACCACTTCGGAGAAGAGCAGACCGAGAACAAGAGCACCGCCCAGTCATTGCAACGTTTTAGCGCAGTCATTTTCTTGGACTTCACGTTCCCAGTTAAGGATAAATTCGCCTCAACTATCTGAAATACCCATAGCGGCCACCTGGTATCTTCATCGTATCTGAGAATGATGATCTCTTATTTGCAAATGTTTTATGCCGACAGCCTTAGCCATCCATGCAACGTTCCAACGCCATTTATAGCCCCTCATTGCGCCAACCAACTATGGCAGAAAACTGTGAGTGTTGCCGTTTCGAACATCTCGAAACGTTTTCACTGTAAGCATAACCGTAAAAGCTCTATTGCCACAAATAATTGCAATCCCACACCACCAAACAACAACACCCCGACCGAGCAAGGTCATTAAGGACCTACACATCGGGGAAGTATTTTCCTGACCACCTTCTATACACAATTCAGGGTCTAGTAAACATTTCAGATGCCTGTGGATCAGAAGCTATTGCCATGTCCTATGGAACCGCTATTAGCTGTGTACGGCGCTTGTGTTTATGGATAATCGGAATTCGTTACCTCATCGCTATCGAAATTTTCAGACAGTAAAACCTAATGCACAATAACAGCCAGATCCATGGGGAAGAATTTGCCGAAAGAACTCTCAGAGAAAAGTTGAAACTATTTGAAACTGCATGAAAATTATGCAGTCGTACTTGAACTGATAATTAGAAAGCCAAAAAAATAAGAAATAGATTTACTGTCCACAAAACTCAAAAAATTTGAAATGATGAGAACGGAAAAGAAAATATTGGAAAAGAACAATACTGTTTCTAAATCTAATTTCTGTTTGAAATGTATTAATAACACTGGTTGAGTAGATGAATGAGATAACTACTTATCTTTCGTTTCACTAATATTAGCTTCTATTATCTTAAACCAATGTTAACTTTCTAAAAGTAAGGACATAGGGAAGAAGAGAATATTAAATAAGCGTTAGCATTTATCTTATTATACTAGCATCAAGGTATACAATTCCTATACATCAAAATATTCGTAAATTCATTATTCTGAAACATCGTACATTCGTAAATTAAAGTATTTGTACATTTGTAATCCATAATGACGAAAACACATACAAAATATAAATACATAAAAATTTTTAAAAAAACAGTCGACATCTTACGACTTGAGAATTCAGTTCTTTTTCCAACTCTAAAATGCGATAATTTAATTACAATCAGCTTAAATATCATTGTTATTTATTGCCAGATAAACATTTAATTTTTGCTTGCTCCTGCACTAATAAGAATGTCTCAGAAAAGGTTTAACAAAATATTTTTTTATTTAATAGATATTACATTTCTTAATATTTATCTTTAAATTTACTAGAACAAACTAAGACCAAAATTAAGTAAAACGAAAATTTTGGCTACACTTAACAGAAAACATTCTACAACATACTCGTATTCCTAATTATGAAATTTGTGAAAATTATGTCTTCTTTGTTTACGTTGAAAACAACGGCGACATGTTTCAGGAAAATTTCTCTATGATATTAAAATTTTTCAAAGAAATTTACAGGAAGTACAAAAATTAAAGAATGCAATGAAATTGCCTTAAAGTGCAAATACGATCTATGTATTACTTATTATAAACTATTTTGAGAATACACATTTTTATGAAAAATAGTTAATAAACAAATTTAATGTGTTGTGTAGGTAAATATCGTTTGGTAATTTTAAGCTGTAGCTCGTGTGGAAATTCAGCGCAATATTTGAACAATTGTATTTGTGAACGGATTCTCGAAAAATGTGTTAAAGGTTTGGAAAGTGCTCTTTACGGTAATTACCTTTTTCCTATTTCTAATAAATTCTTCAAATTCACCTTCATTTGCCTTACATATTAATATATTTTCAATATATTAATTTAATATTTCAATATATTAATATGTTTTTAATAATATGTAATGTTTGAAATATTTCTCTTTTGTAAATTGTGAACAAACCTTTCTGAAACTTAAAGCAACTTTCGCTAATGTCTGAAAATGCAACAGAGACTCGGAAAGCATGTTCAACTGTAAACTAAAATAGATAAACAGAAGGCACACAGGGTACTTAAAATCCATCAGCATTTATGGCGAGAACTCGAGGTAGAAATTCAAATGTAAAGCTAAACTTAAATAACTTGTAAGGTTTACCTTATGTTAATTAACAGTTATTTTAAGTTTTGTATCTTTCCTATCTTATTCTAATTTCAACTTACAATTCCCTGCCAGAATGTGAATTCAGAAACGCAGATAATGCAAATGAGAATGAATACTATTTAAGTCATGACTTAACCGACTTCAAGAGAGAGAGAGTCTGATTTCCTGACTAACGCGCGTTTGCCTTCTGGCTACATCTCTGTTAGCTATTACTACGCTCGGCCATATCTTAGGCCCTTGCTAGTCTTCGCCAATTTAATTGATACTTAGTGGCCAACTAGTTAGATTCTGATAGCTTCGGCTTTATTACTTAAAAGCTTTAGTTAAGCTAGTTTTAGTTCAATTTATTAGTATTTAAGTTCAAGCCCGAGTGGCGGCTTTATTGTAAAGTTTCAAGCCGGAACTGATTGTAAAAATATTGAGTAATAAAGGAATTAATTAATTAGAAAGTTAACCCTTCTCAAGTCTTACGTATTCTGTTTACACACCTAAGCGATTATTCGCTTGTTAAGTGTTCGTGGGGTTAGGAGTTAGAAATAAAGATTTAAACCCCACAAACTGATAGCCAAAGACTACGCAGAGTAATTTACCGCGAAGTTGGCTCTGACATTTCTGAAGTGAACTTCAACTATCCAATGTAAGGCCAGAAACAGCAACTATTATATTATAATAGCAAACATAGTAACGTGGCCTTCAGCAGCGAGAATACGCTCTAACTGAACTAGCCGGGCTGACGTGTTTTTCCAAATATTGGACCATTAGGTTATGTTGCGTTACCACGAACGCTTCACACGTCCCCTTGGCATGTGCTGCCAATCTGCAAAATATAAGATGTAATTTATCTTTCACGCATGTCTAGCGCAACTATTTCTCGAAGTATACCGGCTTCGCAAAAGCATTTACTTTTTATTTCAGCCGCCCAACCGGTACAGTGGTTAGCGTCGCTGACTGCCGTGCCGAAGGACCTGGGTTCGAATCCCGGAGAAGGCATCGATGTTTGTAAATGTATTGTGTCGGTGCGGCATAGCGGCACTCTAAATATGCGGCGAGCCAAAAGTCCTCTCATGTGGTTTGGTGGAAGGGGAGAAGGCTGAGAGATCCTCGGACCCATGCCCCCTTTGTGCTCTCCATCAAAATTGGGAGCGGAACTGAGCCAGATCGCACTGTCACCTGTCAGGTGCTCAAGGCTGTTGCCAACGACAGGCTTAATCTTGCGCCCCTTGCCAGGAGGAATTTCGTGAACTTGGGCTAACGATACGTCAGATAAAAAAGCATAAGCAACAACAACAACTTTTTATTTCATGATTTATCTTTAGGATAAATTCAGTCTGTTGTTTCTTTACAAACTGAGTTGCTTAAAAGCAACAAATTCATTAGTTAATAGTTTAGATGGATTTTTTAATAATATATTTAGTTTATATAAACTGAAATATATTACTGCAATTAAGAAGATAAGTTTGTGGTGCTATATATTATGTGAAACATTTATTTTTCAAGTTTACTTTCATTTTGGTCTGGAAAGAAACATTGAAATCCTACTTCCATTTACAGATCATGCCTCACTACTAATCGAAGAATTTTTTGAGAATCCACATAGCGAATTCTTAATCTTATTTGTCCATGACAGCCTTCAGACATTTGAGACGTTCTTTTACCTTTTAAAAAAAATGAAACTTCAGTTTCAGGAGTAGTTTTAGAGTATGTGGAATAAATAAATTGAATTCTGTGACTTCATAAAAAATCTGAAGTGGACACCACATGACTTCCTTGTACAGTCTATCAAATTATGTACTTTTTTTGCTGCATTTCATTTAAACTTATTTCCTCAAATTTCATTAGAAATCTATTTTTCATTCAATCAATTCAGTTCTCAATTCGCGGTAAGGAACAAAATACATAATAACTCAAAATATCTTCATTTAAAATTGTAAAACACCGAAAAACATAAAACAAATGTTTGCAATTAAAATTAGAGTTTAAATTAATTAAAATTAGTCAGAAAGGCAGATTTTTCAGTGCACAAAAGTTTTGGTCTCACTCGGCAAAATGTCACTGAAGTTGGTGCAGAAACGCAAGCAGATTAACTAAAGGCATAAAAACCCTAAGCAGAAAATAAGAACAATATAATTCAATCACATTTAGAGCAAAATAACTGAAAATTTACGAAGAATAAAAAAATTACCTCACCGAGCCGAATAACAAGGGTATATATATATATATATATATATATATATATTACACCCCCATATATATATATATATGGGGGTGTAAAATATCAAATACTTGTCTTTCAAATAATGAATTAATAATAGCCCTTTAACTTCCATCTTCATCCTAAAAATAACAAAGCACTAATTTTTCTACCGAAGCTCCCTGAAATCCTGACAACCATCCATCATCTAATCTCTATTGCGCACTTCTCTTTGAAACCTGAACCCAACATCTGGACATTAATCTTTCATATGATCTGAAATGGAAACCTGTATAAAAGGTAATTGAGGCGCAACTGCCTTCTCTTAAATGTGGATGAAACTGGGGACGTCGCGCTTCGTGATATATACCAGTGATCGTCTTTACTTGACTTTATTGCGCTCTCTCCTTTGCTTCGGCTTTGCAATCCTCTGCATCGCCTTTGTACTAGCTACGCAGAGTTTATTTTTCCAATTCCGTTCATTGTTTAAGAAGATGTGAGCTGTACGTAATTGGGAGGGGTCCATAGGGCAACCACAATGATGATGTGCATTACCAAGGAATAAAATTATGTTTTCAAATCAGCGGCCACATCTGTTTTCGAGTTTCATCTTTCTAACCACACAGTAAAGTCTCTCCACGTTAAAGTTCAAAACCCATCGCCAACCCGTTGCAAAGTTCTTTCACCAAGTCAACTACATATACTTATATATGTATATACATTTTGTGCGGCCGACTGCAACCAAAACGGGAGTTGCACATCTGCATGTTATAGCAATCCTATATACAAAATTTCAACTTTCTAAGGCTACTTGTTTTAGAGTTATGCGAGATATATACATACGTTAGTACGTGCGTACGTACATACGTACAGTTGCCACGAAAAAAATCTGTTCTGGATCCATTTTCAATCCATTTCACAATCCGTTTTTGGAAAAAGAGTCCTTTATTCTGTTCATGCGTAACGCAAAAACTTCGTTCAAATGGAATCGAGAGGAGTCAAAATAGATATTTTCGTCGAAATACGATACTCGAAATTTTTTGCGGTTACACTACTTCCTTTATTTTGCACAACGAAATAAAAGTGCTGCAGTTTCTCTAGTGAAAATTAGGGGCTGTTAAATGTGAATATCAAATAAAAGTACACTGGTGTGCAAAACTTAAGCAACAATGTACAAATTTAGCAGATAGCCAGGAAATTGCAGAAAAAGAGGTCTGGAGATCAGTAGAATGAACACGTAAGTCAATAGAAACGTCATGAGTATGCAAATATAAGGAAGGAAACGTCAGAGGCGACGTGAGCGTGCACAAAACGCGTGATGTCGGTGCGCGCAGCTCAACAGTAGAATAACGAAGGACGGCGACGCAATTCAACATATTCTCTGCACGTGCTAGTGAGTCAGTTCGTGAAATATGTCTAGAAGAAATCACCTGGACGACTTCACACGTGGAAGAATGATCGGAAAGCTGGAGGAGGGGCGTACTGTCACCATTAGAGCTGCAGAGTTCGGAATCAACAAAAATGTCGTTTCGCGCGCTTGGAAACCGTTCCAAACCACAGGTACAGCTGTTAGAAAGGTTGGTGGTGGCCGCCCGAGGACAACATCTGCAGGGGATGAACGATATATCGTTCTTCAGGCGAAAAGAGGCCTGCAGCAGTCAGCAAGCGCCATTGCTCAGCAATTCTGTACAGCAACGGGGCGACAAGTGTCGCGGTTTACTGTGATGAGACGCCTTCACAAAGGGGGCCTATCGCCTGATGTCCTGAACACGGCCTCCCGTTGAAAGTTGGCCACCGACGCTACCGTTTACAGTAGTGCAGAGAGTACAAAGACTGGACAACTGATCAAAGGACTCGTGTCCTTTTACAGATGAGAGTCGGTTCAATAGCAGAAGCGATTCTCAACGCGTTTTGATTTGGAAAGAGGTCGGGACCCGGTTTTATCCAAGTAACATCAAGGAAAGACACCGTAACGGTGGTCCTGGAGTTCTTGTCTGGAGAGGCATTATGCTGAACGGGCGAACTGAGCTCCACGTTTTCGACAGAGGGTCTGTAACCGGGGATCACTATTGTGAGGAGGTACTCCTTCCCCATGTGCGTCTGTTCCGAGGTGCCATTGGCCCAGACTTAATTTTTATGGATAATAATGCATGGCCACATTGGATTCTTGCTGTTGAGGAGCTACTGGAAAGTGAAGATATCACTCGAATGGATTGGCCAGCGTACTCCCCAAATTTAAATCCCATCGATGTGTGGGAGCTTTGGGGAGACACATTGCAGCACGCTTACATCCTCCGGAGAACACCCAACAACTCAAACAGATGATGATTGAAGAATGGTCTCTCCTGCCGCAAGAAATGTTGCACCAGCTGGTTCTGAGTATGCGGAGACGGTGGGAAGCAACCATTGCAGTCAGTGGAGGTCATATCCCATAGTAAGGAACATCTGCTTGTTGTTCTTCCTCTTGGATAGACAATCATGAGTCACGATACCATGCGTTCAATAAAGCTTGTTTTTGTTTGATCCCATACCGTATGCATTGTATTCCTTTTTCAGCTCCGATGCTTTCGTCATCCTTTACGTACATAATACTCTCTTTCATTTCTGTATTTCATGTCTCTCAGTTGATTTCTCGTGGAGTTATGGCAAAAAACCCTGCTGTTGCTTAAGTTTTGCACACCAGTGTAGTAGCTGTTTATTAGACGGTAATTGTTTTAACACCTGTCAAATATTTTTTTTTCAGCCAAAAATAAATTCTTATCTGCTAACTAACTACAAATAACTATTCGAAATACGTTGTCTCCGAACGACGTTAGGCAAAATCTTTTATTAATTTTCTTCATTTCGAAGTCCACCTACAGCCAGTTGAATAAGATTGGTAAATTATAATAATACAGCCGGGGTTCCAAATTCAGATAAACATCCCACATAAGATTTTTGCAGTAGCGGAATGAAAATGCAGAATAACTTCCCTTATACAAGTTCTCGACAAAGGCACCTCTCTTTTACGCAGATATACTGAGTGCATTTTTCATCAGTATCTTGAGTCAGTCAACCATGCAAGCATTATAATATCATAAGTGTTTTCTTCATAAGCCAAACAAAGTGATTAATCTATACTTCTTAACAACTATTTGCAATGAGTGTGTTTTACACCATCATTTAATAAGACATGCATATATAAAATAAGTTTCAAATGTTGTATGTTATAAAGTCTGAAAAATTTCTAATATTGCTGCTTTTATACATTATCGGCTGCTCTAAAATAAAAACTAATGGCGGTGCTCGCATTTTCTATTAACGTACAGTTTGCAAAGGTCTTTTTTTATTTATTCGAAACATAATTAGCCCTTTTCTAACGTTTTCTGTTTTTTCTTAATATTCTTTTATTTTCCAATAAATGCATAAATACTCTTTTATATGCATCCAAAATTTTAAAAATAATTATCAGTTTTCGCTATTTTGATATTCTTTGCTATTTAAATGTGATTAAAATTATATTCTTGACAAGGCTAACGATGTCAAATTTAAAAATAAAGCTTTCCAAGTGAATTGAATGTAATCATTTTTAAACATGTAACTTTACGTACTGTCATTTAAATTGCTCCATGAAATTCTATGTATTCAAGATATTTTTTATGACTCAGTGATGTTATTTTAGTATCATATTATCAAGAATCTTACATTATCTAATTATTTAATAATAATTTACCCTTGAGAACTTTTAACTAAACATGTGCAATATAAAAATTTGCATACGTTTTGTTGAATGCTTTTTAGATTTTAAACTGGTGGAAAATTAAAAAAAGAATTCCTTTATATCCTTTTAGTCAACATAGCAATAAAATGCAATTCCCATTTTCAATGTCATTTCGCTTTATTAACTGACGCAAACCTTCACTTAATTCACTTAAATTTCAGTTGATTTAGAAATTCAATCTCAAACTATAACAGTCTTAATTACCTTAATGAGGCTTTATGGATCCTCATATCTTTCAGTTTAATTTTTTTCCTCGTTTATTATATAAGTTTAATTTTGTTTAACAATCTATTTAAATTTCCTTTACTGTTCTATATCAGTTACCCGTAACTGTAGGTCTCTAATAGACTAGTCATTGATTGATGAGTAAACATAGATCACAGGTGATTAACTATTATGACACTGGTAACAAAATAGCTTGAAGGTTTCCCGTGTCCTTTTGATTTTATTTTATAAATTTACTTTTTGCCGTAAACTAAGATTTTCTTTTATTTTAAAAATCTGATCTTATACAAGATTAAGTTTTATAAAACCTTTAGTCCAAGTGTTTACTTCTCTGTATTTGTGATTTTTATTTAGACTTCTATTTACTGCGAAGAAAAAAATTCATCGGAGCTGGAAAAGATTCAATACAGTAATTCAAAAAGCCATTAATGCGTGGCAGGCTTTCAAGCATTGTTTAAGTAAAAAAATAATTTACTTACACTAAATAAACGTAAAATGTGTTCTTGTGTACAAATAAGAAACTAATACTCAAAAAATTGAGTTCCGGAGCTAAATTTTACGGGTTTTAAATTTTACCTTTTTAAACTCTTAAACCTTCACTGTTGATACTTGTTTTAACTTTTACTCTTAGGTTTTAACTGCCTGTATACTCAACCTAGGTTAGTTCCTCGAAAAAAAACTTAAATAAAACTTCTAAAATTCTTCTACTCAGAAGAGGCGGAGGAGGAGGAACTGACTGATCTAACACAAAAATCACATTTTAATAACTATTTCTTAGAATCACTTAATCAAAGCAAATTCATATTTAATAAATCTTACCTTGAAAATAAGAAGGAATAAATTTTCTCTGGTACTCGGTAGAATAGAATAGTATCTCTTAACCAAATCATTTCTTAAATTCACTTAAATTGCATACTCAGTCATTTCTAAAATTAACTCAAGAGCGACAAATACAAATTCATTAATTCAAAACCTCATAAGCGCCAGAGAAGAAATATTCAAAAACAATCAATCAGTTTCACAAAAGCAAAAAATCAAGCAATAGTTTTAACTTTCTTGGCACCTAAAGAGACATTACAAATTTATCTTAAAACACATTCAAAGAATCATAATAAGTGGTTAATCAAGTTAGTACATAATTCAGTACATAAATTTTAAATCAAGTTAGTACATAATTTTGTATTAGGTGGTGCTGTGAAAACCTAAATGCATAAACATTTTTTACAATACCCCAAGTACTAAAATCTCCATGTTTCTTAAAAGCCTTACAGCTCAAACAAAGGGAGTGACTGAACAGACTGTAATAAGGTAACACACAAAAAAAAGTGCAAGTTAAAATATAAATCAAACACATTTATCAATATCTTGAATATTCTGGATAGCTAGATAATAATAGATAGCTGCAAACTATCCTTAAATACAACAGTAAACAATTCTTTCTTTCAAGTCTTTTACCAAGAACATATTAGAAATTTAACAGAATAAAGGATTATTATTATTATTCTATAGATAAACTTAGTTATTTATAAGTGGATCAAACGAAGGCTAATGTAGAAATTACAATTAAAGAGTTACATATTTTATAGACAATAATTTTAAATTCTAATTGAGGCACAAAGAATCCTTTTCTTTTCAAATTTTCAAATAATTTTTCTCTTTCTTCCCAAATTAAGCAAGATTAGTTTAAATTACACTACTGAAAAATACTATAATCTTGCGAATAAAAATATTAAGTAACTCACAGTTGGTCGATCTGAAAATAGCAAACCAAGCAGCATCAGCATATCGTGGGACCTCAGCCAAAAATCACAAACTCAAGAATCTGTTCTTTACAGCTCAACACACAATAAGGTGAAGAAGTATGGCATAACTGTTGATAAGATGGGAATCAGGAGGCCGGGTACAGATATGCTAGAGTAGATGACTCGACGAAAGTCTGCTCCAAATCCTTTAACCACTGCCCAAATAAGATGAAGAGAGATGACATCAAGGTTGTTAAAATGCGGGATATACTACAGTAGATGAATCAAGGACTGCTCATCATCATCATCAATCAAGGACTCAAATGATTCCATCGGCTCACAGCTGGAACTCTGGTAGTCAGTCGCCCGTAAATTCTGTAGAACGAGCATCAAAAATCCGAGAATTACAGCCTCACACCTCAGGAAAAAAGTACATCATGTTCCTTTTTTTATATAGGTGAAGAGATTCTAAGTTAGACCACAAGCCATGCTTGGCTCTTTAAGCAACGCAAAATCTCACCAGCTAAAGGCAGAGGAGACATAACATCAATCTACAGACCGCAAACGCGAACCGCCGTCAAGAGTGAACCTCGGCCGCAGGGCAAACGCCCCTCCGGTCACTTTAAACTAACTTCACCATTCAAAATCACGATTCCGTCTCTCTTCAGCACCCTTACAAGTTCCAAAGAAAATTCGATTTCTCCACTCACTCACAATTATATGTCCAAAAATTACACATAAAATTAAATTTCACCAACCCGAGACTTTCCTTATTATTTGACTGAAACTTCACTTGCTCAAACGAAACAGAGTCATTGTCCACAGTTGACGGTTGACCAACTGCATAGTGAATCGTCCAAAAGCGTGAGAGACCAAAAGATTCGACCCCACTGCTAACAAGCGGAAAAATCTGAAACAAAAATAATCTAACAAACTCTAAATAAAAATAATCTAAACAAAAGTCTTAAAAAATACTTGATGTATGAGGCTAATTTTTATGACATCAACTTTTTTCTTAGACTTTGATTTCACAAGATTTTGACAGACATTTTCTTCTATTTTTCCCGTTCTGTGGTGAGTTTTGCAAAATTTCCTTGCTATTCAAAATATTAAATTTGTTAATTCTGTCTTTAATTTATCCCAAGCATGCTGAGTAGTAATGAAATTTGGACTTAGCGCAGTCCTTTTATTTACATGAACACCTATAAAAAGTCCATTATTTGTAAATATGAACATTATACTTGGGATTATTGTCCTGGTAATGTTCGTAATGCAATAAAATGCCCTATTTCGAATTTTCTTTTTAAATATCTAAATACATAAATTTATGCATTTTGCCATCGGTACAAAGTAAATTTTTCCAAGGTGTTATGCTTACATATAATCCCAGTTACATATAATTACATATAATCAGGTTACTTTCACCATATTTTCCTAAAGAAGAAAGCTTCTTGATTTAAAGTACACTATTGTTTTTTTCCGTGCCATTTTTTTTCATCACTTCCAAAAATATTGAATTTGCATTTAGTTTGCTATATATATAATGGAATTGAAAACAGAATTGGGACTTTAAATAAATAAAAAATAACAAAACAAAACGAAATTCAATCTAAACAGGTAGCATAAAATTAAAAATAGTCAATATTGTTACGGATTTCACATTTATTTGGCTATTTATTTAGAATTGTAATTAAAATAATTTTATTTTCCCGTGCACTTCAGCCGATTTAGCTACGTCGGAAAAGTAAAAATAAAAGACAGCGTGCATTTAATATTTAATAAATGAATATCTCGTATTCCTGTTGCCATCCAAAACAAATTGAGAAAATCGAGGTTTTACCGTACTGTTCTAGTAAATAATTCAAAAGCTTATAAAAGCTGAATTAAAACACCTAATCTCAGTTGTAGCTGTGGCTGTTTTAAGAGAACTGTTTGTTTACTTAATGCTGTTATTGATTGTAGCGATTTCGCTGTCAGATAGAATTAGTTTCTCTGTTTTTGAATAGAGTTTTGGTAAACGTTTGAGATATTCTGATATTGTACAAATATCTCTGAAAATTATTTCAGCATTTGGATTTATTTCTTGTGGAAAGAATAAATTTTTGTTAACTTTTTAACGATTTGTGCATTCAATCCATAACGAACCCGTACGCACGCAACAATTTTTGGTGTCAGGAATTCAACATTTGAATGCCAGTTATACGAGCCATGAAAGAACAATTAAGGCAGTTTATGGCAGCCTTTGCTGCATTTAAAGAAGAAATTAAAGCTGGCCAAGATTCAGTTAAAGAGGAGAGGAAAGTCGTTCAGGATATGATGGAAGCTGGTCAAAAAATGACGGAAGCTGGTAAAGTTTCCGTTAAAGAAGAGATGAGAGCCGTTAAAGCAGGTCAAGGAGAAATGAAAAAGGAAATTACTTGCATAATAGAAAATAAATTTGCGGCTGTGGAAGGCAAAATAGACGCAGTTGAAAATAAAGTTTATTCGGTCAAGGAACAAATAGAAGAGACAGTTTCTGCTGTGAACGAACATATAGAAGAGAGAGTTTCTGCAGTGGATCAACACATTGATGCCAACGTTTCCGCAGTTGCCAAAGAACTTGATACTTGAAGAAATTTGTAGCGACGGCAGGAAGCAATTCGGATACTTTTAAATTTCTCGCCATGCCTGCGCATCCTTCTCTGAAGCTATCGACATATGATGGGAAGACCTCCTGGCAAGTGCATAAGACACAATTTTCTATAGTTGCAGAAGCTAATGGATGGGATTCCCAAGCTAAGGCCTTTCATCTTGCCGCTTCTCTGAGAGCAGACGCAACGAATATCCTTCAGACTCTTCCCGAAAACAAAAGGCTAGATTTCGAAGCTCTGTCCGGTGCTTTAGAGCTGCGTTTTGGAGAGAAGTGTTTAAAAGATTACAGCAGGCTGCAGTTAAAATCCCGTCAAACGAAGCCTACGGAAACACTCCAGGAGCTCGCCACGGATGTTGAAAGGCTGTCCAACCTCGCCTTTTTGGAGTGCCCGACAGAAACAGGGAAATCCTGTCCCTGCAATACTTCATCGACGGCATCCGGGATCCTGAAATACAGAAAGCACTGCGAATGGCCGATATGAAGGACTTAAAAAGTGCTCTGGTGTACGCCATGAAATTCGAGGCAGCACAGCAAGCAGCCCGTAGAAATCGGCATCCAGTCAAAGCTGGACGAGTCCACAAGCCAGTGGATCAGTTGATGGCTCGTTTAGATAATTTATCCAGACAAGTCAATGCCTTGAGACGGTATATTATTGATAAGAAACCGATAGTAAAGTGCTGGAACTGCGGTACTCTAGAGCACATGCAAAGGAACTGCCGAACATTACAGAGCTCGGAAAATACGATGGACGATATAAACAGACAATTAAATGCCATGAGATGCAAAACGAATGACAAGAAACGGAATTGCTGGAATTGCGGAGCTAAAGGCCACGTACGAAGGAACAGCGGAACTTCCCGAGGTACGGAAAATAAAATCATTTCCCAGCAGCGACTCGGGAAGCAAATTAATGATCATATCGCGAAGCAGAGTTTGAGCGATAGTGAACAACTCGATTTTAAAGCGCTCACTATTTCTGCAGTGTGCGGCAACAGTAATGGATTATCCATCAATGGGCATATTGATGGAGTTCCTTGCAATATGACCATTTGTACAGAAGGTAATGTTACCATCATTCGAAGAGATTTTGCTCAACATTTTAAGAATAAACTGATTTGGACGCCATCCTCTCTTACCCTCCAGACTGCGTCTGGTGAGAAAATCGACATAGAAGGAAAGTTTAAAGTGAACATCACCTTTGGAAGTGCCACCCGCTATCACACAGCATATGTGGTGGATATTACAGATCCTTTCATACTAGGATTGGACTTTTTAAGGAAATACAATTTTTCCTTAGAAAAACAATAAACTGCTTTCAGCATCTGAGAGCATGACTATCGATCACCAGAAAGGATGTTCACCTTGAAACGCCGACGTGTTGCCCGAAAGACCCTGCTCAGAAAGCTGCCGAAATCATACTAGGGTCGAAGAGAAACCCTAGATTACCAGCAATTCTCCATCCCAGATGCTCATCAGTCATGATCTTCGTCTGGCTTGTGATCCCTTGTTCGGCCGCACTGCAGATGCGCTTTCATCGCCTTAGGAATACATCCAACATATGCAGGCCCAGTTTGAAATGATGCACCGTTCTGCGCGAGAGCGAGTCAACTTGGCGACGAAGAAGATGAAGACCCGAAACGACACACAGCTACTGAACATCGTTTCGAGACAAGGTGTGGTTATGGAATCCGGTTCAATGGAACAGATTCTGTTCGAAACTGCAGTCACCTTGGAATGGTCCGTACACAGCCCTAAACAGGCTGAACGACGTCTTGGTTCGGATCCGTAAGTCATCGAACTCTGAGCTTAAAATCGTCCATTACGACAGGTCCATTACGACAGGCTTACTATGGCCGTAGTAATTAGTATATATAACTGTTAATAGTAATTTAAATAATACCATGGTCCTTTTTGTATTTGTATTTGTAGTACCTGTATTTAGTATTTGATAGCATTTGTATTTATTATTTGATACTATTTGAATTGTATTTAGTATTTGATAGTATTTGATTTTCTGAAAGTTACTTATTGCAATTATTATTTAGTTCGTTATTGTAATGTAATGTTGATTATTGCATTGATGCCTTAGTTCTAAATTTGGCTTCCTGTCCAGGGATAGTACTGCCGGAGACGTGCAGGCCTTGGGAAGGGGGCAGTGTTACGGATTTCATATTTATTTGGCTATTTATTTAGATATGTAATTAAAATAGTTTTAGTTTCCCGTTCAACGCAGACAATTTAGCTACGTCGAATAAGTAAAAATAAAAGAGAGTATGCATTTAATATTTAATAAATGAATATCTAGTAATTGCTGTTGCCATCCACAAAAATTGAGAAAAATCGAGGTTTTACCAGAATGTTCTAGTAAATAATTAAAAAGCTTATAAAAGCTGAATTAAAACATCTAATCTCAGTTGTAGTTGTAGCTTTTTTAAGCAAATTATTTGTTTACTTAATGCTGTTATTGATTGTAGCGATTTCGCTGTCAGATAGAATTAGTTTCTCTGTTTGTTTTTAAATAGAGTTTTGGTAAACGTTTGAGATATTGTGATATTGTACAAATATCTCTGAAGAAATATTTCAGCATTTTCATTTATTTCTTGTGGAAAGAATAAATTTTTGTTAACTTTTTAACGATTTGTGCATTCAATCCAAAACGAACCCGTACGCACGCAACAATATTATAGAAAAATTAATACATATTATTGTGTATAACCGATGCCACATAAATTCTGTCAAATATGACTATGGTGGCGAACAGTTCCTTGTTGATGTTTATTACTCCATTTAGCCTGTCCCACAATCGCTCCACAAGTTGGGTATGACATACCATTATTCCAAAAAAACAAATCCAACGTTGTTGTTTCTTTTTGTGGAAACACTTTCGTCTGTTGCTACGATTTTGTAATCTCCATCTTTTATTTATTTTTCGAGACGTCAAACTAGTATTTGCACGTACTCCCTCAAGTAGTTAATCTAATTTTACTCTCCTATTATGGCTGATTTCTAACTGGAGCTGCCAAAATTTAATCATCGTCTGTTCCTGACATCCCAGACAGATAAAAGGAACAACGCTGAGGAAAGAAAGACGCAAGCCTTCAAACCATCTTTTGGTTCTCAAATATTTTTTACATCGCAAGAACGTCCGTAACAACGCTATAAAGGAGCTTTGTTTGTTGCTATAAATTATTCCATTGTCATGAAGGAATCTTATGGCAGCCTCTTCGTTAGGTAATTGACAAATTGTGTTTGTCCATTGTACTAAAAAATATAAATGAAATCGGCAAAACAGATAACGTGATGATATTTCAGGTAAAAACTAGAAATCTCGAGCCTCGATATCTGAGACGTTAAACTCTCGAGCCACGATATTTGGCGTTTTGTTGTAGCGTTGTTTTCTTTGCATTTTTTCTTTATTTTTAACTGACGCCGCTCTAACGGAATAGTAATACCAAGTACTTAAGTTGTAAGTAAAAAGAAAATCTCAATACCATTAAAATCTGTGCGTGTCCTGTCTGTCTGTTTGCTTGTTGGCGGCATTGTTTTCTCCGGAAATGAGGGAATTTGAGTTTCGAAAAAGCTACACCCCCCTGGATTCCAAACATTCGTGGGAAACCATTTCGACCTTTTTCATCTTTGTATGACTTTAACCAGTCAAGATGTTAATTAAAAATACTGAAAACGCTAATGTTTGCAGAATTTTTTTACAAAATATGAAATAAAAATTGCATTGCCAAAGATTAAATACATTATTCCAGATTCCAACAATTTGTGGAAGCCATTTTGACCATTCTCTTCTTCTTACGACTTTAATCAACCGAGATATTATTTAAAAAGCCTAAAAACACTAATTTTTTCGCTCAGTTGCTCCAAATGGCAACAGTCTCGGGGGCTGAAGATAAAAATTTGCTTTATTTCGAAAAGTGTTGCCACTGTTCGCTTTCAAATCGTAGAGTTTGTTAATCAAAATTTTGTATGTTTTGCAACATCTCTACATATAATAAAACAAAGAGTCTGTGTGTGTGTGTGTGTGTGTGTGTGTGTCTTTCGTTCGTGTTGCGAGTAAGCTAATAGACCCAGGGCCACGAAATTTGGTACATAGGTGTATCTACACAAGAGCCAGTGCACCTCGAAGCGATTTTTTCGAAATTCGAATTAGAATTTTTTTTATTTTATGTTTTGTGACCAAATCGCGTCATTTTGAGACATAATGGGCTACAGGAAAGCGAGATTTCACTCTATACATTTCATTTTTACATCGTCGTGAAGCGTAGACACTTAGCTATTTTACGAACTTAAAATAAATTTCGTATTTCAATAAATCGATTAAATACGAATTTATTTAGGAAGGTGAGCTTAACACCTTTTCAGCGGAATTTTTTTTAAAAAAACTTATTTTAAAAAATGTGCTGTTTATTTTCCTTTGATTTTTGGACACGTTGAACTTTAATCCTTTCGACTCCTTTTAAAAAAAGAATTTTGGAAAAATAATAATATTTTGTATTTTTTTAAAATTTTTTAAATGAAGCTTCCGAATACACTTCTCACATCTCAGATATTTTAAAATGTAGTTTTGGCAACAATTTTCCTTTCTTATTGTTGTTGATAGATTTTTGATGAAATTGCATCATTTTGAATAGTTTCATTCTTTTAAAAATTTCGGTTTGGCAACAATCTTTCATCGTATTTCTTATGTTACTGTTTTTAAGAGACTGAAAAGTTTAAGAAATTAAAAAGTTGTTTCTTTTTGCAACGGTAAATTGTTTAATTACTTTATTAGGATAATTAACATTTGTATCAAGGGATATTGCTTATTTCATTGTAATATTATGTTTTAATTATATATAATTTTAATTATAAAAAAGTTTTGCATGATATTTTTTAATCTGTTTAAGTTCTTAATCTGTTTATACCATTTGAGTTCTTAAGATTTTGCAAAGGGAAGTTGGTTAATTTATTTATTAGGATAAGTAATATTTGTATTAAGGGATACTGCATATTTCATTGTCATTTTTTATATGTATAATACATTTTTATTGATTTCTTTTTTGATAAAGTTGTTCTGCAGAGTAAAATTCTGCGCGAAATGTTTTGTTTTTTGAGTTTCTTTCATGTTATTTTTTGCTTATTTCACTGTTTGTAAGATATTGAAACGTTTTGCATGATTTTTTTGCATGAGCCAGTGCACCTCGAAGCGAGTTTTTCGAAATTCGAATGATATTTTTTTTTTTTTAATTTTGTGTTTTCTGACGAAATCGCGTCCTTTTAAGACATAATGGGCTATAGCAAAGCGAGATTTTACTCTATTGAACAGTTTAAGAAATTGAAAGATTGTTTCTTTTTGCAAAGGTAAATTGTTTAATTAATTTATAGATCTATATTTAAAAGGGCGAGTCTTTCTGTGTGTGTAGGTGTCTTTCGTTCGTACTGCGCGTAAGCTAATAGACCCAGGCCTATGAAATCTGGTACACAAGATGCATCTAGACAAGATGAAATAGTATCAAATTGATAATTTTCTCGCATTATATGAACAACAATGGCACACAGCCATTGTTGCTGATATCAGCACGGAAAAATGAGGGCGATAATTCTGTGCTGTTTTTAAATTTAATGTTTCTCTTGGATACTGGACGTTTGTCTAGAGAAGGCAGCAGGAAGTTGGTTAATTTATTTATTAGGATGATTAATATTTGTATTAAGGGATATTGCTTATTTCATTGTATGCTTTTTATATGTAATGCATTTTTAACTGAATTTTTTTAACGTTGTTCTTTGTTTCTTTTTCGATAAAATTGTTATGCAGAGTAAAATTCTGTGCAGTTTTCAAATTTAATGTTTGGTGTTCTCTTTAGGCATTTTTCCGGTACACTTAAAAGCCAGACGAAGGCTGGCCGCGGAGCGACTAGTATGAAATAAAAACAGCATAGCCAAACATTAAACATTTTTTATAAACGGCCATATTCTGACATTGAAAAAAGCACGCAATTGGATATGACGTCATTGTATGTATTCGTTAATGCTAGCATTCTAAATAAATAGCTGCTGTTGGCAACTTTTGTGTTTCAGGTTAGGATACTTGACAATATATGTTATTGCCACATTAATTATGTTACTGATATTGAGAATAAGTTGTTATAATGGATAAAATTTAAATCATAACGTCATACGTATACGTATTAACTTATATTAACGTACGCGTATTAAAAGTTAAAAGTTTTTGTTTCCTGGTTTGGCAAAAAAAAAAAAAAAAAAAAAAACTATTTACGAATTGGGCTGTTGTTAGGAAATACTGAACTGATTTCATTCATACTGAAATGTTTTTATACGTTTTCTTATCAGATATACATAGATGTACATATAATTATTGCTTTGGCTGCTGCCCGCTAGTAAAATATTAACAAGTGATTTAAGGTCCTTAGGCTGATGTTTCATCTTCTTCCGTTTTCCATATACAGGAAATAAGGTTATCGATCTTCGTGTTAATCTTTATTACACTTCAGCTATTTTATGGGCTAAGCTAAATCATATTCTTTTTCAGAGGTGTAAGAACGAGATACATGGTACAAATTTTATATTTTGCAAGTTTATTTAATTTTAGCTAAGCATTCCCGAAATTGCTTGATTGCATTGATTTGAAAAAGCAAAAAATATTGTTAAAAAAGGAATCAGTATTTCGTAAATGATTTTGAATTTACAAATTTTGTGAGCTTATTTATTGTCATTTTGTTAATTATGTATGTAATTTGATATCATGTATGTAATTTTGTATGCTAAGCGTTTTCATTACCATGATGTAGGAAATTTTAAGTAAATATTACTTTGAAATTTAGATATTTAATGCTTTTGCCTTGTTATATTATATTTTAAAAATTTAGTACTATTTCTATGAAAATGATTAAAATTTTATATATCAAAAATTTAATTTTTCCTAATTGTGTTCAGTAAGATTAAATAGCGAACTTAAAATTTGTAATTATTTCATTTAGCGAAGATTATTAAAAATTACTGCAGTAATAATTAGAAATTAGATTATGGTTTAAAAATCTGAATTTAAGAAATTTAGTTTATTTTAAAAATAAGCTGAATTAATTTCGAAAAACTGGTACAGAAATGTGGAAATAGAATTGTGTTCTGAATATAATGTAGAAAATATGAAATGTTTTGGTGTTAAATATTATAATGGTTGTAAAAATACGAAACGTTTAAGAAATTAAATGATTGTGATAGTTTATATGACTAACGTAATTAGGCAAAATTAATTTGAGATTATAGCAAATGAATGTTATAGTTAATTAATTATTGTATAATGTATAACTGATAAATAATTGTATGTAGATATATTATATTAAAGGAGTACTGGTTCAAAACCGAGGCCTGTTTTTGCATCTGCATTGTTGTTCCTTTTACCCTCCTCATAAAATATAAAATTTAAAGATTCTCATCTTATGAGAAAATGCGATTTTTTTATGTTGAATTATATTTACTTTTTTTCATTTAATAAAATGTAGTTGTAATTTTTTAAATATATAATGGAATATTTGAGTGCCATTCAGAAAGACAATTTACTTTATTTAAATAAAGGAGGCCTTTTCGATTAACTCTCAGAGCATTCGTTAGCCACTGCTGCAGAACACACCAGTCAGCAAAAGTGGATATACCCAAAATATATGGATATGTTTGTATATGTAGAAAGCTATACGAGACTTCTAATTATAAGAAAGTTAGAAATGTAATAATAGAAAGCATAATTTCAGTAATACTATGATGATGTTAAAATAATAATAAAAATTAGTTATGTTACAAAATTTTGAAATTCGTTGTGATTATTCAAAATAAGTAACGGGTTATAAAATTGTCATAATTGTGATACCGTCTGCGAAGTTTTGAAAAGCATTCCCTGAAAAACAAATGATTACGTGGTCTCTAAAATACAGAGATTTTTGGACTAAAAATTTCCATAGGACTCTAAAATAATATTCCAGTTTATAATTTCTAATTATTTAAACAATTATTTTGGTCAAAATTTTATGATTTGTATTTTCCAGATTATATCTCTTCATTTGCTAATTCTTTAGCGCTTTATTTCTTAAAAAGCTTTTCCGTCGCCAAGCTTATTTTCGCTTTGAAAGGGAAGGGTGTAAATATATGAGATAAAAAATGCGTAACTATAAATTATAATTTAAATTAGTAATAGCCCATAATTTCTCTTTTTAATTTGAGTACTTCCCAAAGAATAATAACGTTTTTCTGGACTATGTCATTTCTATATAAATCCATACGTATGACTTAATAACGCTAATGACGTAGATAATTCAGAAACTTTCTCTTAATGTTGTTGTTACTCATGCTCACTTGCCTGACAAAGGCACCCAAGCCCACGAAATTTCGCTTGTCAAGAAGCGCAAGATTACGCATTTCGTTGGCAACAGCCTTGAGCACCTAGCAGGTGACAGTGCAATTTGGCTCAGTTCCGCCCCCAATTTTGATGGAGAGCACCCCGGGGGGGACGGGTCTGAGGGTCTTCCACCCCTATTCATTTCCACCAAACCACATGAGAGGACTTTCGGCGCGCTGCATATTAAAGTGCCGCCATGCCGCACCGACACTATACATTTACAAACATCCATGCCTTCTCCGGGATTCGAACCCGAGCCCTTCGGCACGGCAGTCAGGGAAGCTAACCACTATACCGGTTGGGCGGCACTTTTTCTTAATAAGCAGCCATATTAGATAACTGCGTAATTTATTTACACCTCTGTTATAGACGCATTTTGCTTCTTTTCTTCCTATCACAAATAAAAAATGTAACTATTCTAGAATAGGAACGATTAATGTTCTAAGTATTTGTAGCCTCAAATGTTTAACTACAATAAAAGAAATATTTTTTAAATCTTCCACAACTACGTTTTATTGCATCTATATGACTTCTAAGTTTTTTTCTTCATTTCAGATTTACTATGCATGCTTCAACATCTATCTGCGGCATTCCCAAATCATCTCACATATGTATGCATCACTCTTTTTTTCTCTCTCTTTCTCTCTCTCTCTCTCTATATATATAAGTGTATGTGTTCCCAGCAATGCATGAAGAGCTCGCTTTTTGTAATAGAATACCTGGACAATATGTAAAATGCCTGGTGTTTGGGGGTAACATATGAAATACCCGAATATTTTCATTTAGTATTATATATACTTTGTCAAATCTATATACGCAATACGAGGTATTATATAGACTCGCAGCTGCTAGTTAATCAGTCAGGGAAAGGCTTTTATTGAAAAGGCGCGAATGAAAATGAAAGAAATAGGAAATAAAGACCTCACTGTCATTGGGAGTTTTTTTATGCTTGAGAAACGTGAAAAAATGAGCAAGTCCACGCCGGGACTCGAACATCGGACGTCTCGAATAGTGTGTCTCGCTAATGTGCTGACCATTATATCATGAAAGTATGTTAGGAAAGTGGGAGAAATACCTTATAACTTCAACAAGAAATTCTCCATCTAAAGCCAGCATCAAAACTCGCGTACCATGGCCACGTGACATTAACTTCATTAGCGGGAGTACCTTATCTCTCTGTTTTTGATACTGCGTAGAGTGCTTAGGAAATGTGTGGAACATTCGTTTCAAACTTTAATGTCCTATTTTAGCATTCGGCTTATTGCATAGGCATTAGTTATACATTGTTTGATTTTCGTACATTGCCGCTGTCATTTATATTATATTTATGTGCTATATCTTGTGTATTTGCGGAGTAATTCTTGAATAAGAAGTTTTGTTTATAACAGAACTTCTTATTCAAGAATTATTTCAACACTTCATTATTATTTACTCTTCATTATTTCAACTCTTTAGCTTAAACTGTTTCAAGTTCTATATTTACGAATACGAAGGTCATATTGTGATTTTTTTCATGTCGGAGTTTGTCCTTTTATTTGACTTTATTTGAAATTAGTAATTCTGGCGCGGGTTACCTTATGTTTCTCTATTTTGATATGTATAACGATTTCCTTTCCTTGAGAAATAGCACCATAATACATAACGGGTATCATATTTTAGCCACAACCATCACAACAGTGTATTTACATGCATTTCAGTAAGAGATATATTTTAATCTAAATTTCCTATTGATTAGATCTAGGAAACTAGGCTTAACCTCTGCGCATTGCATACTGCTAACATCCACTCAAATTGCTCTCCAAACTTTGTGAATTAACCTACTTTGAAGCCAAATGTTTGAAACAACTAATTCACGCGAATGATTGAGTACGTAGTAATTCACGATAACACTGAAACATCCGTTAAAGCTTGTTCATAAGTTAAATGTTAGTTGTGGTACGTATTTGAAAGCGTACGGTGTTAATGAGCGACCAAACTGTTTCCGTTTAGCTAGATGTTTGTAGAAACTAGGTACCAACTGTATCTGTACATTTAGTTACCTACTATACGTGCGATAATTTGAGATTTGAAAAATTCTTTTTAAAATGTATTTATGCTTAATTGAAACAAAAATGCATTTTCATTAAATTGATTGTAAAATAATTATAAGGCCACCGGAAAGTGAAATTGTAATTATAGAAACATGTCGCACAAAAAGTGTTAAATATATCAAAAAGGTTAAAAAAATTTGAGAATTAGAAGAAAAAATAACATCTTGAAAGGGTGTTATAGTTTTTGTTTAGTGATTTTATATGGTATTTTCTATTTGTTTATTTTATTTCTTGCGTCACAGTTGCATAAATACTAACTCATATTTACTATGGGGTTTTTTCAAATGTTGAACATACCTGTCTCTGCGATGAAACTGTATTATTTTCAGCCCGCGCTTGTTTTTCTTGAAGCATTCAGTATAGAATATGTATCTTAAATTTCAGGCCATTTGAACAGATTTTTCACCTACACCTTTAGCAATCTAAATAGTCATCGCAAAATTTTATTCATTTTATCATACAATGCATCGGAAAATACTATCGCAAATGAAATTTGCTCTGATTCCCTAATATAACTTATTGAAATTTGGCGTTTATTACAAAATCTATTCATTTCCCATCATTAGATGTTCTGTTACATCTAAATTTTCTACATCAGAAAGTTAATAGTTTATAACGCATTGAAATTTTCACAGCTTATAAAACTGATCGTACATTAAGAATGACCAGTAAATATCGATTATGATGTGCTACAAATTTTAATGCGTTACATTCTGACGCGGGTTTGAATTCTCCCTTCAGATATCAAGTGACATTCCTTGAAATTCATAGATAAAAAATACAAAGAAATAAGGCCCGACAGCCGAACACAACGCGTAGTGCTTTCCACAGTTCCTTGTTAAGATTATTTACACTTAGTATGTGACATTTAGAGCCTCCTGAGTGGCTTTAACTTGCAATTCAAGGAAAGAAAATGCTTGCTTATTCATTTAGATTTCTTATGAAAATATTCGAAATGTAATAACGATTTTTTAAAAACAACCTGTCTAGGGTGTTAAACTAGGAAAATGAATATTTTAACCATTATCACTTAATGGTAGATGAGTAGAGTCATTATGATTTTTTTTTATGGAGGAGACATGAACAATGAACAATGTCCTCCCCGGGACTTGAACAACGGACATTTCGAATACGCGCCCAGCGTGCTGACCACTACGAAAGCATTCTAAGAAGGCGGGAGAAATACCTTACATACTTCCCCTTTTAAAGGGCGACTGGGGATTAGGGGATCACCAAATCCTGGTAGTGGAGAATTATCATTCACCAACTTTTTGTTCAGGCGCCACTGTAGATTTATCACATATCTTTGAAGCAGGAGAGGAGACAAATGAGCAATGCCCTCTCTAGGTCTCGAAACACGAACCTATCGAATACGCGCCGAACGTGCTGACCACTACACCACGAAGGCATGCGAAGAAGGCGGAAGAAATACCTTATAGATGAACAAAGTTTTTTAGCCCAAATGGGCGTTAGCGCAGCCGCCTGTGCTTGTCTATTTCATAAAACTTTAACGAAATTTTGATTAAAAAACTCAACAATTTCACAACGAGCAGTGGCAACACTCTAGAGAATTAAGCATTTTTTATCTCCAACAGCGAGATTGTCTTTCGGAAATTCTAAAGAGACGCTGTTTATAAACATTCTAGCACAATGTGACGCTAGCCTAAAGGCTGTCCAAACGTGTAAGTGTCTATAAATGAAACAAAAGCCCGTTTGGACGTAATATAAGACCTAACAGCTTTTTTTTTACGGCTAGTACTAACCATTTTCAGGCTTTCCCCACTAGGGAGGCCAGATGTGGTGATCATTTTATTATCGAGGCACCTAACAGGTGGCTACGGTTACCTCCTATGAGGTAACGACAATTACATTCGTACCTTCTCCGGGATTCGAACCCGGGCCCGTCGCTATCGCAGTCGTCTCCGCTAACAACTACACCGTTGGACGGGGAGATGAGCAACGTAAAATGTGCCTATCACTTCTAAATGAGGAGTTTAATACAAAAGAGAAATTCAGTAAAGATCCAGTCCGTAAAATGGAGATTTTCTTAAACATCAGTTTATTTATTTTAATGTATACTGAATAAAGAATAAATATCAAACAGGAAAATATGTGGAAATTAATTATTCATATATATATATAGGTTTACAAACTACACAAATGTGAAATTAGACAGCTAAAAGAAAACTAAACGAATTTCCACAGACGAAAGAATTCTGTGGAATCTTGAATTCTTTGAAAAAAAAATTCTGTGTAATTTTGTGTAATACACAAAGAAATCTATATTACATAAATTTATGAAAGTTTACAAAAATAAATCTCAGTTGGATTTGAATATGCAGCAATTAAAAAATATAAATGAAAGAAAATCAGAAAGGGCTCAGATTTTGACGGTCGCCCAAAAGGATAGATTAAGGTTTTTCTAAGCTCTCGCTGAGATTTCGGTTTACCATTCTGCTATTGCACTCACTCCTGCTACCCCATTTCTTTTTGTCTTTTTAGCTTTATTATTAAGCAACATTTTCTTAGCACTTACGCAGATTTCAACAGCAAAATTACAAAAATTTTAACAGCAGCATCTGTTTAGCATTCCCATTAAAGTGTCAAATGTTGGTACATATTTTAATATTTTTTCAGTCTTTTCTGAGTTTACCATAGCAATGCACAGTTTTCTTCGTAAAAAGGCTTCGTAAAATGGCAAAGCAGATTTTGGTCTTTTTACTATTAATGTTTTGTGTATTAAACTCATTAATATAATATAATTTTCTTCGCCTTACCCCCTTATGCCACATAAAATTCAGTTAAATATTAAAATCCGTATAGTGTTGCTACCGCTCGCTTTCAAATCGTTGAGTTTGTTAAAAATTCATTAACGTTTTACAAAACATTAAATGTAAAATTAGAAATTCATAATTCTGGCTTTCAGTTGCACATGTTCCGGTGGAGGACTATGTTATTGAAAATTTGATGGCCCTAAGTACCTTCGTATTTTCACAGTGCGAGAAACATACGTACATTCATGCAGAATCTTCATTATTTAATTTGTTTAAAAATAATACCAAGCGATAATACAAATGGCAACAATTTGAAAAGTGATTCAGATATTTAAAATGATATCGCCTCAAATTCCTTTTCAAGACTAACAACCCATTCGGGTTAACGCCCTTTTGGGCTAAAAATAAATACATAGAATTAGACACATTTGGCTTGGAAGAAGACGTACTTAAATACTGGACAGAAAATGTAAAAGGTATTAATTAATATCCAGAGAAAAAAAGACACCTCTATAATGACCATATCTAAACATTTTAAATCCACCTATGGATAAATGCAAAGTACTTAAAGAAATTTTACGCACTGCCAATAACTTTATATAATAAAAAAATCTATTGTTTATAAAAATTTGGTGGCATTTTAAAACCCAGTCGATTCACGTTCGTTTCTTTCTTTGAAGTTCAAATTTATTATAGCAGCAAGTATTCATGGTTCTGGATATCTTCATTGTATTTACTAATCTCAGTAATAACAAAGCTAAAGACGTTGCTGATTTTTAAGCCATCTAAAATTTGTTCACAAATGCTTATTTTTTATTTGAGACAACCACAGTGCTTTAATTTACCAACCAATAGATTCAGTAAGATAGTAAAGCTTCTAATATTATTAGCTATAGTATTCTATATTGATACTAATCTACAGGATTCTAAGCTATAGATCCAACCGTGTTTCAGTTTGGTGCTGGTGGATATTCATATCAAAAGCGGTTTTAAGTTTAAACAGGTATAAAAAGTGCCTTTTGCCGGTTTTTGAGAGAGTAATAAGTACTTTCGTTTCAGAATCGTCCGTATGGTCGCGAACAAAAGGAAAATGAAGAGTAATACAGTTCTCTTTCAACGACTGACATGTATTTGAAATTCCAGAGCAAATTTTAGGATACTTCAGTGTCATGCGGGTACTGTAAAAATGAAAGAGAATCACTTCAAATCAAAATTTTGGAAATTTTACGAGAATTAGAAAGTTCAAATCGACTTAACAGTGCAGTTTAAACACAGTAGTTCACCTTGAAAAACAGAACACTTGTTTCGAATTCTAAGCTGCTTAATAATTTTCTTTTCAAAGTTTTCATAAATTGCAGAAGTCAGAGAAGTACTCATATGCACTTGTTTTCTGTTCAGTGAAACAAACTGTATCATAATTATTTAAGATACTATCTTGATATGACATAATATCTATAATCGTCCTTTAAACTAGGTGCAGAAATGAAAACATATAAAGAGGGATACCTTGCTTTAACATCATTATTCCTAGCACGTTTATTATTCTAGATTTGAGATCACTCTGCAGGTCGTCTAGAACACCAAAACGAGCTTTATAGCTGATTAGCTTATAGCTCGAGCAAATCGGAACATAAATCTTCTCTATACTTCTCTGAAAGGTCTACGATTTATTTCGTTTTGAGAAACTCTCCTCAGAGCTCTGAAGCATAAACGATAACATGAACAATTTCCTATAAATCTAAGAGCATCTCTTCTCAAATCATGAATGCTTTCAAGAAATACAGCAAACAAACTTTCATATTTATTTGAGAGACATATACCTTCTATTAACGTTTTTACCACCCCGAAATATTTAATGACCTTCACTTCTTCAACAGAAACGTTATTCATATTCAATAAAAAATTAAAATTGCGTTTTAAACCTTGCTTTATCATCATAATTTTGCTCTTTTGAAATCGCCTTTTAACTTGTTGTACCCAGACCATTTATAACCAATGTCAAGTGCTTCTTATGCAAATTTTTTAAATTCCATTTCACATAGATGCCCACATAACAGTTCTTTATACAGTTCTAAGTTTAATAGTTGATAAGTTAAAAACATATGAAAACTCAGATTTTATATTAAGTCCAAAGGGAGTTTTACTAACGTTTTGTGTGTTGCCTTTATTTATTAATATCATGTTCTTCGAACTTAAACCACATAAAATTCAATTCAATACTAATGTCAAAAAATATTTAAAAACAGCATACCTTTATAATTTCCGAAAGACAGTCTCGAACGCTGGACATAAAAATATCTTTTTCCGTACTGTGTTGCCATTGCTCGCTTTGAAATCGTTGAGTTTGTTAATGAAAAATTTCTTAAAGTTTTACAAAGTATGAAAGAGATAATAAAATAAACTCCAAATTCGAAATTTTCGTTTCAAAGTGTCCATGTTCGAGTGGAGGATTACGTTATTCAAAGCATGATGGCTCTAGGTAGCGTCTTTTTTCACAATGGGAGAAACACATACATTCGTGAAGATTCTTCATTATTTAATTTGTTTAAATATAACACAGGCTGATAACATTTGATGGCAACGTTCTGAAAAGTGATTCAAACTTTATAGTGATTCAACGCAAAATACCGTTTTGAGACTAATAGTTGTTCTGGATTAACGCTCATTTGGGCTAAAAATTGTTAAATACCATACGTTGAAATTTCAATACTTACAATTCCCTGGAACACGATGAATAAGGAGGCAAAGTTAAATAATCTTTAGACTTAATGCGCTATCAGAATTTTTCACATATTAATATTGTCATAGAACATCAAATTCTAGTAGTTTGTGTTTCTTCTTTTATTTTCTTTTACATCGGCTGCCACGAACACAAGACGAAATAGAAAATGCATTTGCAGTAAATCATCTTGTACAATAGCAGCGGCATCTATACAAAAGAATAAAATAAGGTACAAAAACATTTTGAAATGTAACAACAATTTTTACAAACATATCTAAATGTAAGATCATTTTCATATACATATTCGCTTTCTGTAGCCTCTTTTAATATCTTCTCCGAAGAGTTTGAGTTGCTTTCTCGCGTATGCAGTTTCTAGATTCCACCACAGTATTTTATTTTTACCATTTCTAATCTCTTAAATTGAAGCTTTGCTGCGGCAAAAATTATTTCTTTGCTATAATAATGTCTTCTAGTGTGGATGTTTCGTCCCAGATGTCAAGTTTTTTTTTATTATTGTTGTTGTTGTTGTTGACAGCGTTAATGCACTGTGAATAGAATTTTTCGAAACGACTCCCTTTTGCTTTCTCAGAATTGAAAATGTTGACTGAGACCTCATTTCTCTCTGAAGCAGTTCTACTAATGAAATGTCAGAAAAAACTATTGATTTTCAGTGTTCTGGTAGCTATGGAGTGAAGCACATTGTGAGAACTTCGTAAGATATGTCTAGTTCTTCCGGATAAGAACAGATTAAAAAGGATTTTGCGCTTTGCCCATGAAATAGTTTGTAATATTTCATGGCTTCCGTTAATAATAAATATATTAGATAATGAAAGTTAATGAAGTTAAACGCCATTCATGCTCGAGTGTAGGAAAACTGATTAATTTGTTGAAGTGAAATTAAATACCGCAAATTCAAATATGTTTTCTAAATTTTTAAAGAATTTTCACTATTTAAAAAGAAATCATTGTAGAAACACGTGTCTGTGAATAATGGAGAACATTTCTCAATTAAAACTTTATCATAAAATGTTAATATTATTAAGTTGCGCTGCCAAATTCGATTACTAGTCCAAAATGGCAATTTGCCCAGAAGGACTATTAATTTTGTTTCGGCATTTTGCGTCAATTCACTACAAGAATTGTTTCAAATTGTTGCCACCAAATATTACAGCCCTGTATTTTATTTCAAGAAATTAAATAATGAATGATCTGCGTAAATGTATGTATGTTTCTCTCACTGTAATAAAACAACGCTACCTAGAGCATCAAATTTTGAATAATGTAATCCTCCTGCGAATATGGGCATGTGGAAGCCCAAATTTGATATTTTGGGATTTGCTTTATTATCGATTTCATATTTTCTAAAACTTTAACGAACTTTTGATTAACAAACTTAAGGATTCTAAAGCGAGGAATGGCAACGTTGTACAGAAAAAAAAACATTTTTATCTCCAACACGCCAGAATGTGTATCAGAAATTCTAAAGATAAATTATTTTGAAATCATTTTAAAATTATTTTGCGATATTGCTCTTGAACTGAACTTTATGGTTTAAGTAGGAAAAACATGATATTTCATAAATAAAGGTCACACACAAAACGTTAAAAAAATGCCGCTTTGGATTTAATTTAAAAACTGAAACAAACAAGTCAGTTTCTTTCTTTCTTTCTTTCTTTTTTTTTCTATTTTTTTTTTTTTAGTTTTGAAGTGAATTTCATCAACGATTGTTTTGAATTTATGTTAACTGAGTGTATCATACTCCTTTTAAAAGCAGCTAAAATACACTGGTGAAATAAATTAAGAGAAATTTCATATTTGATCTACGATCTCCAGAACTACTGGACAGATTTTAATACAATTTGGTATGAACATAGGTTGATATAATACAAACAAAGTAAAAATTCAACAAATATAATAGACACATATGTTCGTGTGTAACACTCATGGGAGTCTGAACGTCTGAAACAGCGGTTGCAGAAGACAAAAAAGAAATGGGTTAATACGGGGTATGGTCCCGTCTTACAGCCACACAGACCTCGCAGCGTGATGTCATACTGGAAAAAAGGCAGTTTATCAGTGCCTGATTAACTGCCTGTGGTAATTGGTCCCACTCATTCAGCAACACTGTTTTCAGGTCCTGGATGGTTCTCGGAGGGGGGCTGCGGGTTGCATTTGCCCTCCCCAGAGCGTCCCAGAGATGTTCGATCGGGTTGAGGCCTGGCGACCTAGCTGGCCAATCCATCCGGCGAATATCCTCAGTCTCGAGAAATTCGTCGACCAGATGAGCTCTATGGGGCCTCGCGTTATCGTCTTGTAAAATGAACTCGGGGCCCAGTGCACCCCGGAAAACGCTCACATAGGGCTCCAAGACCTCATCCCAGTACCTCACACCAGTCACAGAGCCTCTGTCAAAGACGTGAAGAGGTGTGCGGCCATCCAACATGACGCCTGCCCAGACCATTACACCACCACCTCTATAATTGCTGATTTCGAGGACATTGGAATGTAGGTAGCGGGTTCTTGGCTCTCTCCATACGAAAGTACGACGAGAATCGGTGTTTAGGCTAAAACGGGATTCATCGGTGAACAGAACGGTCGCCCATTGCTCCGTACTCCAATCACTATGCTTCCTGCACCATGCTAATCGGACTCTCCTGTCCGTACACGTCAGCGGGGGGCAAACAGCTGGTCTTCTGACAAACAACCCTCTTTCATACAGTCTTTTGGGAACAGTCACCCTTGTTACACGGGTTGCTGTGGCTGCATACAGGTCCCGAGAGAGCAGAGAAGCTGTAGCCCCTCTGTTACATCTCGCTAAAATGGACAAATAGCGATCTTCTCTGGCCGTCGTGTCTCTTGAACGACTTTACCCAGGCTTTCTCTCGATAAATCCAGTAACCTGGAACTGTTTCCATAGGTTAAACACGATGCTGGGCGTTATATTAAACTCGCCGCATATCTGGAGATTGGCTTGCCTCTAGCCTCCCCACAATTCGCCACCTCATTTCATCATCTGAACGTTGGTGATTACTCATTTTGACTGTTCCGATATGAATTTAACTGATTGCTGTAAGATAACACCACGAAATTCGCCGAGGTGTGCCAGCGAACGGAATTCATCTTACCCTCCATGCTCTTATAAAGCCTGTTTTTCTGCTGGCTGCCCCTACACGCACGTGTATGCTTACATAATCGCCGTACAAGATTTGCGTTTCTATCTAGAAGCAGTGGTTTTTCCTTCAGTTCAGTTCTTTTCATGGAATTCGGTAAAATATGCAAATTCTCTTAATTTATTTCACCAGTGTAGATCAATCTAAAGAGACCTTCAAGTGAAATAAAGATGTTGGAAGTTGCGCAAGTTTATCATAAATCTTGAAACAAAATGTGTAGTCAAATGCTTCGTTTTTATTAATTATGGAAAGTAATTTTCTTGCAAAGTAATTCAACATATTTATAAGAACATTCTAGAAAATCACATGATTTAGTAAAATACCCTAAATGTGAGAAATAATTTTTTGACGTTTACAGCATTATCTCCCATAATACGAGTGCAAAAGTCACAAGAATTGTATTAGGATATTTACAGAATTTAGCGCTGGCCAAAAGAAACAGTGATTAGTGACTTTGAGCCTAGTTTCGAAACTCGGAGAAGGCATGGATGTTCATAAATGTATAGTGTCTTTGAGGCATGCAGGCATTTCAAATATGCGGCGAGCCAAAATACAAAAGTCCTCTCGAGAGGCTGGTGTTTGGGGAAGACGGTTGGGAGACTCTGTAACCTTTCTTCCCCTCGGGGGGGGCTCTCTCTCTTCGAATCAGGAGTGGAACCTATCTAAATTCGGGTTGTCACCTATGGTGCTGACGTCTCAAGGGCAATGAATGTCGTGGGCTTGTGTTGGTCTTTGTATGACAAGTGAGACTGATAACAACAACAGAATTTTAAGGAACACAGATGTAACATTTGTAAGAATTACATTCAATTCATTTAAATTCCGTTTTAAAAATCTGAGTTTATAAAGTTTCCACAACTGACGATTTTATTTGTAGTTTCGTATCTCTAAAGTTAATGATAAAAGAACTACCTTTCTCTTTTTGCCGCATACTACTAAAAACGTGCAATTTTAATTTTTATCCCTATCCTTTTTATAGTTTATTAGACGCTTCAGCGGGCAGGTGCCTAAAATTAAGTATTAAATAAAGAAACAATATATGATAATTGTAATAAGCTATTCTGGTGTATTTTCATGGACCTAACTAATAAATAAATACCAATAGAGATAACAAACTGTGATTATTGTTTTTAAATCTCTTAATTTGGGCAGAGTAAGTTCTCTTAGAGAGATTAGATTTGAAAGAAAAATTAAATATCTTACACTTTGCCAAATAGCAACAGCCTGGCGTATGGAAGATAATAATACTCTATTTCAGATAATGCTAATATATTTTTTTAATTAATCAGTATATTAATCAAACTGTCATAATTTGCAGAGTCATTAGGTTATTTTGCAACAGAAGACATGAAAAATGAGCAATGCCCTCACCGTGTCTCGAACAACAAACCTCTCAAATATGCGCCTGTGTGCTGACCATTATACCACGAAGGCATGCTAAGAAGGCAGGAAACGTACCTTATGTAATCCCCTTTTAAGGGCAACTGGGGATTAGGGAACCCAATCGCCAATTCCTGATGGTGGAAAGTCACTAACCACCACTTTTTTTAGTTCGGTCGTCACTGTCATCACTGTGTCATTAGAATTTTTGATGCTGAGAGACATGTAAAATGAGCAATGCCCTCGCCGGGACTCGAACCTCGGACCTCTCGAATGTGCACCGAGTGTGCTAACCATTACACTACAAAGGCATGCTAAGGATGTGGGAGAAATACCTTACAATACGAAGACCAATTTAAGATGTGCGTTGACTCCACTGGCCACAGTTTATTTTATTTAGCTAATATAAAGAAGTGCATACTGAAGCAGAAACGTATTGTATAAATATTAATTATATACATATTTCTCTACTTTCCTATATGTAAAATACTTTAGTTAAACTTTTTAAGGTTGTTTCGCGATTTTGATAGGTTGTAATTTAATCATTGCGTCAGGTTTTTTCGCAGAACCAATAAGAAAACTAGTAAAATTAATTGATTGGCAAACATGTATCATTTTCTTAATGTTTCATAACTAGTAATATAAAATTTAACAACAGTGTAAGTAGGCTTGCTAAAGTATTTTAATACTTCTTGTTCGTTATTAATAAATTATCTCCTTTG
>KK116892.1:0-108973 GCA_000611955.2 Stegodyphus mimosarum | reverse complement strand
GAAAAGTTACTTTCGAATTTTTACAGTTATTTATAAATTTATTCATATAATATTAATTTTTGTTTCCCAGAGTGTCTTCGGAGAAACAAATATCCAACTTTCATATACAGGGGGGTCGCAGAAGTCGTACATGCGTTGCAACGCCTCATATATTTTTTTGGTAATTTATTTATTTAATTTTTTTCTTTTTCAGGACTGTGAAGTACATTTGGGAGGTACACCGTGGAGAGATTAAGAAATGAATCCCGAACAGCAAAAGAAACTGTTACCCAAGAATGTTGTTTTGAAAAACAAAGGTCCATCAACTTCACTCAAAGAGTATACCGTCGGCACTTCAATGTGTGCAAATGACTGTTGGCTCTTCAGTTTGTTCAATGTGCTCAATGTCTGCGTCCATACCATGCTTTCGGGAATATTATTCAATCTGCGATCGGCCAAGAACGGGTAGAGAACAGAGAAATCCAAGAACGGGGCTATCATTAATGCTGTCCTTCATCGAAAGTTTTCGAGAGTTCAACCCGAATGTCGTCTGCGCGTTCTTCGGCAATCGCAGACTGTTATATAGTTATTCTGGTCTTAGGGATTTTTTTTCCCAACTGTGGATTCCTTCACAGGAAATTGCTCGGCAAAATAATGGAGTTAAATAAAAGTTAAGAGATAAAGAGTAGGATCCTTTCGCTTTCCTAGTGTATTCTAGTGACAATGAAATTGTTTCCCTTTCCCTAATAAAATCTTGGCCACTGGGTTGTCTGTAGGAACGGCGTTTCTATAAAGACTTGAAGGCAACATTTAAGATTGTTAATGTGCAGGCAGCTGGCTACCTTTTTAAAATAAGTCTTGAATGAAACATAGGTGCCAGTCTATGTTATGCATTGCTTGATCTGTGATACAAACAGAACAGGTAGACGTTGTTCTTCGTAGGAGACGTTTTGCCGGGATGTGAGGTTTTTCTATTTTTTTTTCCAGGAAGAGGAAAGTACCTCGAGGTTTTCGCACGCCATTAATAAAGATGGATGTGCGGCGCCTACTCAAATTTCTACGAAGTTATTATTGGCTCAGATAAGGTCGCGACAGTATGCGATTCACCAAACTGAAATGAGGCGTGGTTGCGTCGGTCGTTTTATGTTGCTGGAAAAGAGATACCAGAGGAAGAATCTGATGGTAGTTGCGTACACTGATGTGCCGTCGGTATGCTCTTTGAGGGAGGATAATAGAGGTTTGATTTTCAAAATAAAACTCTATCAGTTTCATGTGCTGTTTAGAATTCAATTCCTCCATGTTATATCTCCCAAATATGCTTCATAGTCCTGAAAAGAAAAAATTAAATAATCAATTTAAAGAATTATGAGGCATTGCTACCCATGTGCGACTTCTGATTCATATTGCGTGTGTTATGTATTACTTATTTCAGTTGTGATTTAAATTGTTTTAAAGGTTATGATTTAACTTATTTTGCTTCAGACTTAAAGATTAATTTGTTTTTATTTTTTGTAGTTGAACTTAAGTTTCTTTGGCTTGTTGAAAAGTAATTGTAGTCATTTAATTTGTTCTCTTGACAGTTTTGGTTAACGTTGATTTTAAGTTGCTTGAGTAATTAATTTTTCTTCTTCACTTTTGGTTGGTTAATTATTTAAATTCTGTTTAGTTAATTTTTTTTTCTTAACCTTGGTTGTTAATGTTAATCTCTTGATAAGTTGACCCTTAAGGTCAATCTTTTTAAAGTTTGTTTACACAAGTTGGTGTTTAAAGTTTAATTAAGTTTTAATGTGCCCCCTTTTCTGCTAAATTTGGGATCCATATTTTCTGACTATGGTGGTCGTTTTGGTGTTGTGGAGAATATAAAAAAATTTTCATACTTGATTATTGTATTTTAACTGAAGTAATTTTTATTTCCTTACTATGGTGGTCGTGTTTGGTGTTGGAATAAACCCAAGAAAATTATCTATGAAATTATTATATTTTTATTTAAGTACTTATCAGTATTGAAGTTAATTTGTATGTAAGATCAATAATTAACACCTATCCTTTCAAAAACTTTTCCGTTGCCTTTCCAAATTATTTATGAGCTTGTTTTCGATTTCTTCGCCCGCTAGACGGTAGTCTGTGAAACATCTGTCAACATTAGTAAAGATTGCACCCTGCGGAGAGGCTAGTTTCTACATTACTAACCCTGCCGCAGGGTCAGGGGGGCGGGGTGTTTTGCTTACTCGCAGGCTTTTCCTATGCTGGAATGGGACCCCTCGTCGAGGCTAGCAGCGATATTCGCCAAATGCGGGAGCTCTCTCTACGTGGAGATGCACCTTCCTGCGTGTTGTTCCCCTGGGGTTGCCGGGCTGTTGGCGGTTTTCCTACCATCTAAAATCGCCAATCGAGCAGTCTTGGCGAATTGAGTAAAAAGGCTTGGGAGCTGGCGACGAGGAGGACGGACGAGACTGACACGAGACGGACTCGAGGTAGATACGCAGCCATTGACGGAAGGAGACTGAGCTGTCAGCGTTATCAGAGAACCAACGATGTCGGAAGAAATGGACGAGAGAAGGCTACTATGGAGGGCGACGCAAATGTCTAAACTTATTCACAACTAATTACTTCCCTTTTTTCTCTCCTTATAGAAAACAAGCAACCATATCTACAATGTATTCTCTATGTTAACTTCACTGTTTGGAACGTAAAATTGTGGAAGCGCTGTGACGTTGGCCGAAGTTGTTTGTCGGATGTCTGTATCTACAATTGTTAACTTCACTGTTAGATGGGTATGAAATTTTCTCTAACTCCTCCACACCGCCACCAATGTAACAACTTGTAAATTATTCAGTAATATCTTAATAAATTCCATATTTAATTTTAACTTTCTTGCAATGTTTTCACTTTTTAAATGTAGAACACTGGACCAGACAGTATTTGGACACAACGCAACATTAATTATTCTGTTGGAGCTCTTGGTCACTATTTACGATTGATTTGAACACTAGTTTTACAGTATATATTGTGTTTATCATGTTGTCACAAACTTTACATATTCATGTTATTGAGAATTGTTTATCCAAATATTGACTTATCATATGGTATTGAACTTAAAACATAAACACAAACTCTTAAGAATTAAAAGCTCCAACACGTGCTGCAACTAGGCCAATGCTGTGGTATAACAATTCGCAGCTGAATTCCTTATAATGGGATCGGTAAGAGTAGCACTGACAGAGTGCGATAAATTTTGCTAATCTTACAACGAGTGGCAAAATATGACATTATAGGCCACATCCTAAGAGGGCCACCAGTTGACCATCACTCGAGTATAAAATTATGATGCCTCAGCTTTAAGTTAGCTATATCAGTCTCAGAGTTCCGATTATTTGTATATTCCATTTAAACTGCGACTACGTTTTAACTGTAATAAATTGTTTGTTTTTATTTTTTTAATTTATTTTCATTTAAAGTTTTGAGCAAGACCTTTTTAATTTTCTGAAATGAATAACTTTCAGTTTATTTTAGATTTCATTTTTGATTTTAATGGTTTCCAACTTTTTTCTAATTTATGAATTTAGTTTGTATTGTTTTTAATTATATACCGTTATTAATAAATCACTTATATTTCTAAGTATTATAAAATATAAAAAAAATTACCAAAAAATTACCAATTATGTGTAATAAAATGCAATAAAATATTTATACTGCTATTTTACAAATTAAAGTCGTCAAAGTCAGAAATCCTAATTCAAATACGTATAAGCAACAATAAGGAATTAAGTACTTCAAAATAAGTAACTCCAAATTTAAGTATTTCAAAGTGTTATTGTCGTTTTCTTCTTTACATGATAATAGAACAGAAATTCGCAGCATTTTAAAAATATTTAATGGCATGTTTGCTGACTTTAGCAGAGAAATATATCCAAAAAAAGTCAATACACAATACACAATTTCTGGTAATCCAGTTTTCCAAAGGCATAAGCATCAGTCTTAGAAAAATATCCCAAAATCTTTCCGATAGAAGGATAAAAGCAATAATCACGAATTCATTTCAGTTCTTGTCACATTGTCTCATATTATATCTAGTTACTATGTTATCATTATGAATGCAAAAGAAGGAGTGCAAAATTACAATCATTCGAGACAAAACGGGTCACTTTTACTAAGTTAACTTTATTACGTTTTTACTATGAACATGTTTTTCAACAACTGCTTTTCAGAAAACATTATTTTTCTTTAAAAAAAAAATAAGATTATACATCGGACAATAATTACTTAAAAAACTGACTCGACTGTGCACCACTTGAGTATGATTAAAGTCATTTCATTTTTACAGTACCTGTTTCTTCATGCATTTATTTGTTCAAATGGAAATTATATATATTTTTTACACAAAACTTAGCTTTCAGTTATTCAGTCTGCGTATGTACACTCAAAAAAAAAGTGGGACAGTTCTATATCTCTCGAGCCGATTGACGAAATTCAAATTGCGTTTTTCATGTCCTAAAAGCATGACTTAGGATATATATTAGATTTATATATACACTCACGTTTGTGAAAATTGCAACACCAAGGAGGAATCGTCATAATTGAATGCAATTTAATACACAGTTGAGTGGTAGTGGTACAAATAAATGATTAAATGTTCAAAGCAAACAAACAAGAACAAGAGATCAGAATCAGTATTTTGTGTGGCCACCACGCGCCGCAATAAGTGCTGCTACACGACGTGGCATGGAGTCAAACAAAGTTTGAATGTCTGACTGAGGAAGAGCATTCCATATCGTTTGTACGCGTACCCAAAGTTCGTCTGCAGACGCAACAGGACGAGGATCACGAGCAAGACGCCGACCAATGACATCCCACACATGTTCAATTGGCGACATATCCGGGGAACACGCAGGCCAAGGAAGAAGCTGTACCTGCTGCGCTGCAAAGAAGGATTTAACAATCCGAGCAGTATGAGGGCGGGCATTGTCCTGTTGAAATACAGCGCCTGGCAAGCTTTGAAGGAAGGGAACAGCTTCGGGCTGTAGAACTTCACGGATATACCGGTTGCTGTTCAGATTGCCCACAATTCGTAGCAATTGAGATCGTCTATGATATGCTATGGCGCCCCAGACCATAACTCCGGGTGTTCGTCCACTGTGGCGTTCGATAATGCACTCCGGAAGGTGGCGTTCACCGGCATAGCGTCTGACACGAATGCGGCCATCATGGTACCACAAATTAAAGCGGGATTCGTCAGAAAACACGACATGCTGCCAATCAGCACGCCAGTCTCTATGCTGATTGGCCCATTGTAGCCGCAGGCGGCGATGGTCGTGCGTTAGGGGGATCCTGTATAAAGGAGTCCGTGCGCGCAGTCCACACTGCAGCAGACGTCTACGAATTGATGAAGCACACAATGAAACACCTGTAGCTATTGACCACAGTGCTGCCAATTGTCTAGAGGAAGCTGTACGGTCCGTCCGCGCCATGCGGACCAGGTGTCTATCATCGCGAGCTGACGTCACATTTCGGGGTCCACTCCCGGATTTCCGAGTTGTCCGACACTCGTCCGTCCACTGCTTCCAAACGCGCATCACTGTGCTGCTGTTACGCTGCACACGAGAGGCTACTGCACGATACGACAATCCAGCTTCACGAAGGCCGATGATTCTCCCTCGTTCAAACTCTGTAAGTTGTTCAAATCTCGCTCTCTTTCGTCGACGAGGCATAAGTACAGATTGAGTTAACGTTTACCACTAGCAGATAACCACCGATAACCATACACGCCTCGCTACAGCCGTCTATTTATTCGGATCCATCAGCCGTTCAGAGGGCGCTGCTCAGCATACGCATGCGCTACGGATTTGCAATTCTAATCATTTGCATATCATGCGCTACTTTGCATTTCCTGAAAATTTCAGCTCACTCGCGTAAGTCCTTCATGGTGTTGCAATTTTCACAAACGTGAGTGTAGTATTGTTCTTATGTAGGTATTTTGACGCAAAATCGGACTTCTGAAATGACATGCCAATTTTTTTCAATATTTCGATTCTACGACTCAAATTATGCCTAAACGTTAAATTTTGTAAAATTTCGTGAGAAAATTACGGAGAAATTCAAAAATTCATCTTGAAGTATTTTTTTCAGTTTGCGCCAAGAATAATTTACTTGGCGAACATCTTAGTTTATAGCAACCTAATTTTCCTTTTCTTTTTTTCATTGCAGACGAGTGAAACATCTTCGTTCATACTTTAAAGTAATTTTAACAAAGTGCGTAAACCACATTTGACGTTATTATCGCTCAAAAAAAAAGATGTCAAATTTCAAAACACCTCAATGTATAATTTCATGTATGTCTTGAATTTTGAGAAAATTTTAAGTAAAAAACTCTAATTTTTTGCAGGTGTGCCTAGAAATACATCTACTTTAAGAGGATGTTAAAAGTTATATAGGTTATTATGCAAAACGGTTTTCGAAAAATTTATAAAAAATATTTTAAAATACAAATTTTAAAAATAAATCATAAAAAATGTGAGAATTATATTTGGATTAAGCGCAAATTTCGAATTCTAAAAGAAGGAATCAAGTAATTTAAAATAAAGAAAGAGACGTTAATAAATATATATCAAATTCAATTTACATTGAGGAGCTAAACTTTTGAGAGCTAATTTTTTAAAAACTATTCGTGCGAGTTTTAGAAAACTTGGCAATTTGGCATAACTTGAGTCGCAGAATCGAAATATAGAAAAAACTTGGTATGTTATTTCAGAAAAAGTTCGATTTTGTGTCAAAATACCTATGTTAGCATAAAGCTAAATATAAATCTAATACATATCGTATTGCTTTCGAGACATATAAAATGCAAATTGAACTTCGTCAAAATGCAAGTTGAGCTACTGAAGACATCTTTCTTAACTTCCTCTAGTATAGTCTTTTAATTATTCCTTTTTTCCGAATCTCGCCCATAATATAAGCATTTATTTTTCACCTATATGTAGGAAGTTATATGTCTAATTATATCTCTTGCAACATTCCAGCTAAATTAACTTTAGTTTGCTTGCTAGATTTTTACTTGGACTGTGAAGCGACTATTCGCTAAGTTCAAACTGTATCAAGTACAAGACGTAGAAAAAGACCCTTTTATTCAGCTCAAGAAGGAATTTACATAGGGCACTATCAGTGCTTACAAACTTAACTAAAACCTCCGGCTGTATCGCAAAATAGAAATGCGAACTTAAAACTAAGTCTAACTTAAATAATAAGCCGAAGCTGCTCAGAGGTAAATAACATGAGTTGGGTCTTAGCCCTACCACCTATGTACACATCGGAAATTAATAGACGCTGCCGTAAAACATCAAGCTTAAACCAGCAAAACAACATGGCCGAATTGCAGAATACACTCTGTCTGAAATAACTCAGCACCAACTTAATAGCCTCTTTCTACCCTACTTTGCATTAAACGTGAAACTGAAATATCATTCTGGCAGGAAATGTAAATGAGGAAAGATAGAAAAGATAAGTAGCCCTATAAGGTATCTCCCCCGCCTTCTTCGCTTGACTTAGTGGTGTAGTGGTCAGCACGCTCGACGCGTATTCGAGAGGTCCGTGGTTCGAGTCCCGGCGAAGGCATTGCTCATTTTTCACATCTTCTGCTTTCAAAAAGTACCTAATGTCTCCACGAGTGACGCCCGAACCCAAAAACGTGGTGGATGTTAATTCTTCACCACCGAGATTTGGGGACTGGGTCCCTTAATCCCCAGTCGCCGTTTAAAAAAGGAAATATATGAGGGATTTCATCCGCCTTCTTCGCATGCCTTCGTCGTGCAGTGGTCAGCACGCTCGACACGCATTCAAGAGGTCCGTCGTTCGAGTCCCGACGAAGGCATTGCTCATTTTTCACAGCTCCTACTTTGAAATAACCTAATGTCTCCACAACTCAACAAAAACTGGTGAGTTTAAACCTAAATGCTTCTTTACAGTCTAATATATGACATAAATGTATTGCTCCATAACATTGCTTTCAATAGCATTTAGGTTTCATTCACAAAGAAAAATTATCAAATATTTTTGGAGGGAATGTTGTCCTAAAATAGGCTGATCCTATACACATGAGATCTATCAGCTCATAGGACAAATGCTTTCCTGGAGAACGCGCTAAGAGAAATAGATTTACATACAAATATGAAATAAAGAAAAGAACACTTCAGCCAACTTATTCACCTGGGTCGAAGTATCAGTATTCAGCAGTGTACGATTAAAAAAAGTAACTATTAATCTTTTAACTGTCTAGCTGTATATTAGACTCATGACATATAATTATTGATCTTAGGCTAATGTTCTGCGAAATACAGTGCCATTGACAATAGTTTCATCCGAGGTTTCTATTCCTGAGATTTTCTGGCACACGAAGTTTAACTTGGCTTCATTTATGCATAACATAAAAGGCCCGGCCATGGCCAGATTCAGAAGTGGGCATCTTCAAAGCATGAAATTCAAAGAGAAAGAAAAGACCTTCTCCTCGTGTGCCTGTTCCCTCCCTGCCTCTTCCGCTCACCTATTGAATTGTATACGCGTCTCCCTGAGACAGCTGTCGGCTGAGCAGGACGACGTCAGCGATTTACTTGTGCGGCAAGGTCTCTCGGACTTGGTGCAGGCTTTCCTGCTCCAAGGGGATTTTAAGCAACAACACGTAAAGGGCCAAGTTTTCAATTTCAGTGTTATGTATAAAACCAAATCTTAAAATTCATAGATTAGCTATGTGTTAAATATATTTTTATTGCTTGCTTCATCAGATACGGAAAAGGACACGATGTTAGAAAGCAGTCTCAGTCTTCCTGGATTTGAAGTGAAATGAAGCTGAACTGAAGAGATAGTTTGTTGTCTTTGCTTCTTTTCAGCTGTATACGCGAGTGTGGAACGCATCAATGTTAAATTCAATTACTTTTACTGTATAATTTCTTATACTCTAATGCAGTTTAATTGTTAATGGATCTCTTGGTGATCTATTTAAACGATTCGATAGCTGTTAATCACAGGTTAGACGCGCGAGAGCCCCCTTTAGAATAGTTCGATATTATACACATGAGAACTATCAGCTCATAATACGAATGTTTTCGTGGAAGACGCGCTAAGAGAAATTGACTTACATACAAATTTTTATATGAAATAAAGAAAAGAACGCTCATTCAGCCAGCTAATATATCTGGGTCGAAGTATCAGTATTCAGCAGTGTACGATTAAAAAAAGTTAAGTATTAATCTTTTAACTGTCTGGGTGACTTAACTTCTCTCTTTACTGCCGGAAGAAACAAAAAAATACTCTCATAAAATATTTAAATCTACCAAACTAGTGATGATTGTAGTTTAGTCTCTCAGTTAAACTAATTTACATAAATTATCAACTTTGAAGAAATAAATTATATTATTTCAAATTTGAAACTCTTAATCCATTACTGAAAGGAATAATATTTTCAGGGATATTCTGGTGTAATCAAAAGTTTATTTATCAAAACGAAATGCAAAATGAAAATGCATTTCAGTATCAACTTCATCAAATAATATTTCTCACTAAAATAAAATTATATCAACTGTCTTTCCCGAAAACAGATAAATTTCAGTACAACTCTAGAGATAGCTACAAACACTTTTCATTAAAATACAACACAGAGCACCTCAAAACACCAGGGAAGGATAATTCACGCAAGTAAGAATCAAATCACTAGTTCATTTAAAATAATAATCCGAGTGTATAGTTCGTAAAATTAAATTTAGTTTTCCAACTGCACCTCCTTAAAACATTACTACCCAGGTTCGAATTGGAAAAAAATAACCGTGTTTTCCGTAAGGATCACATGGGTGACCTGCAATAGACAACCATAAAAAATGATAAATAACATTTTACAATTAAAACACAATTTATTAAACATGGATAATCATATACTAAGAATAGTTGGAAATCCTAGATCTAGGTCCCTACAACGTTTTTTTCTTAATTCCTAAACAACACGCATTTCTATTTGCTAATTCTAAATAATTCACATTTGGAATAATTAACAGTTTATCTTTTTGAACTAAAAGGAAACTTCAATATAATGGCTTATCTCTCATTACATAGATAACTATTACAAATCATTAATTAATAATACACATTTGGAATAACGAACAATTCAATTTTTTGCACTAAAAGGAGCTTCACTATATTCGCTTATCTCCCATTACATATATAAATATTGCAAATCATTAATTTTAAGTGAACGATAATACAGTTAATCTAAGAATCTTCTTCACAAATACTTCAATCATTTAAGTACAATAAGTTTAAGAAAAGGTAGTGATATTACAAAAAGTACAAAAATAACAACTCATGGCGGAGGGAGGATTCCAATTCAGTTTTCGTCTCTCTGTTATAAGCCGAATCGCAAGTAAAAGAAGTTAAAAAATTCTACTTCATCAAAGCCGCAACAATTTTTGTCATATTTCACCTATCTTTGAAAGCTGCCTCAAGGATATTGCCTTTCTGCACGCAAGGAGTTTCAACTTAACACGACTTCTGAAACATTGTAATTCCAGTCACTCAACCACAGATCTTTGATTCGAGGCTCCTAATGAAGATAACTGAAAGCCACGGACAACGGGAAATGACAACCCATCGGCGTTTAGTTTAGCGTTACAGTGGTTAAAATTTCATAAGAAATGTGGAGACGTAGTACCAGTATCCTGAATTATTTTTCAACAAGGGAGAACAAGCGACGAAAAACAAAATCTTCAAAGAACAGGTTGTTCGAGAAAACGCGGGTTTTCTCGCTGGCCGGTATCATGCAGAGAACCCCATCGCACACTGCCCGGTCCCGCAGCTCGGGGCCCAAACCACAGGGAAGCTTAAATTTACCTAATTTTACACTTTGTGTCAGTTCTTTGGGGTAACTGGACCGCCGGCTTACGGCGAAAACGTATTTCTCTCTAATGAAATTCAATGAGAGGAAAAATCTGGAAAACTCCTCTCCTGCCTCTCGAGCAACAACTTTTAAAACCACGGTAACGTTAATCTACGGACCACCTCTAAATTCACTATTGGCTCAAAAACAGTGATCACTATAAAATTGTATCTATCCAATCCCATACTTATCTGTAATTTTCTCCAACCAACGAGAAAAATGGCAATAATTAACCTCCAAATTTCCAAGAAAATCTAATCCCCTTTTAAATGTGAGATACCCGGTTCTCGCGCAAATCTCCAAGGAACGTTTTTAACCGTACTTCTATCGAAGTTGTGACAGCAATTAGTAATAAACAAAATAGAAATTATTCATTTCAAAAGAAAGTTGAAATTCTTCGCCTCCAAATGAGCAAAACACATATTCAGTTTCGAAGTAAAAGGGAGCGGGAGCTCAACAGTCCACCAACCCTTGACCCCAACGTGGGTAGCCTTCTAGGAACGAAAAATCGTCTGCCTTTTCGCTGAACAAAACTTTCCGCTAGATTAATAAGAGCTTTAACTTATTCAAACGAAAAAATGAGTTTAAACAATAATATATTAAAACTTAATTCTCAAATATTAACATTAAAAATTCACTATTAACTGTAAATTAATACGTTCGTTATGCGCAGTAAAGTAATGCATACAGCAGTCTTATTCTGCTACAGCGGTGGCTTAAAAACTGTTTAAAATTCATAGTTATATTTTAATGTTTACACTTAAAGAGGTTCTACAAGAAGTTGCATTTGCCAAATCACGTTTTATGTAAAATTTCTGTATATTTGTAGCAAATTTTAGCGGTTTTGGAGAGCTTAATGGCAGTGGAATCTAAACATATTTTAAATCGTCTTATGATTTCTAATGAGGTGTAATTAGGAGTAGTACACCCACATATCATCCTTCCGTCAGCCTGCATTTCTCTTGTTATCATTTCCCGTACGAAAGGATAAAACCACCGCATTAAATGCCATCATACGATAAACTGTTTTCCGCATCGATAATCATTATGTTAGTAATTGCCTTCCTGCCACCATCGATACGCTTCACTGATCATCGATGTGATGGACGGCGACCTATTAGGAAGACTTCTCTTAATGAATGAACAGTGTTGACAATTTATCCTGACTGCAGCTTCGAATTCCTTCAGTGAATAGCAGACAAGTTGACAGTGTTCATAAACTAGTTTGACATACAGACAAATAATCATAAACAGCAATATAGTTACTGCAAGCATATTAAAAGAAACAAGTTTTTTCACATTTTAAGCAATAGGGAACTAAAACAGGAATACTATTTCAAACAATAGTATTTATCTAAAACAGAAGTTTTTAACATCTGCTGAATTTACTTCAGCTTCTAGGATAAAATAATCCCTCAAAAATATGCGAGAAATCTAAACCATGACCCGATAGAACATAAATTTAAAAATTTCATTCCAGAATAAATAATTTGGATTTTAAAGACATATTATCTACTCTATAATGTACGTTGTATACTTCATTTATGCTGATTTTTTCAAAGTTAATTAATTATGACAAAATCTCCACAGTTATCTGCTTAAGAAAGATATATTTTTGTGGAAGAATTTTAAGGAAAATTGCCACTTCAGGGATACAAACAACAGTTTGAGGCAACTAAAATTGGAATCTAACGAATTTTGTAGCTGTTGGTACATAAAAGAATGTTTGATGTAACTTTTGAGATTCTGAAATCACAATAATAGTTTTGATGTATAATATTATTCACGTTTTATGAAACGTTTTGCTAAAACCTCTTCTACCGACTTTCTCTCCAGTTACATAAATTGCATTTATATATTTATTTTCATACATACGTATATGTTTTAACAAAAAATGTTGTTTATTTTCTAAACGGTCATTGTGAACGTGTTAGAGCCGGAAACTTCTCCCCTCTCGTTTACTCAAATTCCATGGTCAATTATTTTTGGATACATTTCATGAGTCAGTTCTAATTATCAACATATTTTAGAGAAATTCCGGAGAAAAACCTTGTTAGACTGAACATTTTTTTTCTCCATTGCATTGTACCTATGACTTTTTAGCCTCTTCCTATATTAATTTAAAGTACATGATATCAGTAAAGGGCTCAAATCGTTCAGCCTGTCAAACTGCCTTATTAACAATGAATAATTTGTAAACTATTCAAGCTCCATCCATTAAAAGAATAAAGTATTAGTCTCTAACTAGACAGGAATCTTCCTAACTACTTGTCTTTTCAACTCAGCAAATGTCTTCTTAAAATTTAATAGCTATTTAAAATTCTGCTTGTGAAAATATTTAAAAAAATAACTTCATTGAAATGCATCTTTATGTTTTCATTAACATTTATGGATAGGTTTTAAAACGTTGTAATATCTCTTTCAACTTTTGGAATGACAGCTGAAGTAAGGGCAGAAACCACACAGGAGAAGGGTTAAAAGAACCCTTTATTAAACTCTTTAAAATTCGCAAAGCGTCGACTTGACGCTAACAAACTGAGCCTCATTTGGGAGATAACTCAGCTAACAAGAACTAAACTAAATATTCAAAGATATTAACAAAGAGTAGAGTTTTTCTACCAGGGCTCAGATAATCCTCTTACCCTAAAACCGCGTCGAAGTTTTGTGGCAGCAAAGTAATAGCCGTTAGGCCACTTTAACCAGCACTAAATGCAGAATCAGAAGCTCACGCTACAAAGCACTGTACTTGTCCACACTTCTCTAACTCTCTTTTCTAGAATTTAGTATTTAAACCTTTTCCTTCCACAGGTAGAATCTGCATTTCTTCACGTGTAATACCAAATTTAAATATTCTGGGATTGACAATTAAGGGAAATGAAGCCTTATAGGAAAGTGGCCATAAAATTAAACTTAACTGGTTATATAAATTGAATATATATCCCCACAATGTAAATTCAATATGTGCCACAATTCTCTCGGTTTCTTCTCCATCTTCAAAGTATTTTCAGAATTTAATTAGCACCAACGGTTAAATACATCTGCATTATAACAAACACTATAATTAATCTAGACATTTGACAACGCTTAAATTCATTACGTATGCATATATTCAAAAGTCCTCCCAAATTTCAGTGATTTGAAAAATATGCAACTCGTTTATACATCTAGAAGACATTTCTTTCCCAAAACTTACTCTGCTAATAAATGTGCTAAGTTATTTTTTTTAATTTTCATATGATAATCATACATATATTAACCCGCTGTTACCCGCGTACCATTTGCTGATACCAGTTTTGCAAAAACATATTCTTAAGGTGAATATATTGGAATTCTTAAAAAGAGAGAACATAGTAAAAGTCTTTAAGAATACTAAAAAAGGAGAATTTGCTTGAGGTTTATAACATTTTCCATAATGGTAGTAAATACGTTTTGCATTATGACTTATTTTTATTGAATTATAAAATTTGAGGTCACTCGCACATATGATGTTTGACGACAAAAGGTGTCGTTATTTTGTTTAAACACTTTACTTTTTAAATGATGATTAATTTCATTGACAATTACTGGAATCTTACAGGTCGTTCTGCCAACTAAATTCTTAGTTTGTATTCGAGGAACATTATTCCAAATTTTGGAAATCATTATTTGAAACTTTGCGCCTGAAAATAGGTGCTATTGCTTACATTATGCCAAAGTATCGTGTTCTGTCAATGTAGAAAATGTTGCTAATCCTTACCTCATAATGTTTCGGAGAAAAGTTGGATAAAATACTGGTAGCTTATCATCCATTGTATAACAGTTGCTAGTCTTATAAGATCTAGCCTTGTTGGGAAACATAAACTAAGCTAGATCATACTAATGAACCTGAGGAATTCTCGCACAGGCGTGAATTAATACCAGCAGAGAAGATGGCTGAAAATAACCCTTTGTTAATTCTGAATAAGAGAACAGAAGGGCACGTACTTTGTGCTTTACAATAACACCGACTACTTGCAGTAGAACTTAATCGTGTATTATAAGAATCAATTCAATTCTAAAAAGAGTAGCGAGAGATTAGCATGTTAATCCTTCCCGGCACGCTACCTTTTAAAGTTAGAAATTCGACAAAAAAATGGTAGGCAGTCTAATCAGGCCTAGAGGAGTACACAGGTAAAATTTTGTAAAGATTGTACTTACCGTTTTTATTCTGTGGATTTGCTCCGAGCGGGCTCACTAAATGAATAGATCTTCGAAAAGAATGCTGAAGCGAACATTGCTGGGAAGTGTGCAGTAGAGTAAAGAATTTTGTCTACAATTTAAAAACAGTAGATTCTGAATACTGTAGCAGATTTAGCATTACCCAGGGTAGGGTATACCACGGAAAGGCTTGCTACTCTACCCCCCAAAGAAGCTTTTCTTGGTTATAAAATAATTACATGCGATTAAATGAAAAAAAGGACTTGGGTATATGATATTTACATTATTTACATTTCATATTTACACTTTCGTCTGTTTTTTTTCATGGTGGTACTTTTCGAAGAAAGTGACATGAACACTGTAAATAACCCAGCAATTTATGTTTTGCACATGTACCGGAATCTGTATCAGATTCACTACCTGAAGGCAATTTGTGTCCACTTTCAATGCTTCAGAAGTGGTCAGCCCTTTCCAATCCATTTACAAAATAATTAAAAACCAGAAAAAATAAACTGATATTATATCTACAATTAGAAATTATGAACTATAAAATAAAATTAATAAACGTCTACAACTCAAAACTACCAAAAAATAATTCTAACAAAATTTCTTTCAACGAAAGCGCAAAAAGAGAACTGCTCTAGTGAAACATTAAACAACTAACTGATGACCTTCAGAAAACTACCCCAACAATTTCTTAGTTGATAATCAAACCTCCTCTCAAAAAAAGGCAAAAGAAAAACAGGAAATGAAACGCAGATGTGGAACCACCTTTGCATTGTGAATGAACTGACCGGAGAGTTCCAATGAAATAAAGATACAGTTGTTGGTCTGGTCCTAGAGTTTCAGTGATCCCACTCTGGGCACATCTGATGTTCGCCATTCGATTTTAGGTCCCATTTCAAAGTAAAAACTTAAAGCTAATTTAGAATAAGGAGATTAGCATACAGCCAAGAAAATAACATAGAAATTTCTTTTCAAACAATTCCTTTTATATCCTAAAAAAACCTCGATGATTTCATTGAAAATGTGGGTCTCTAAAAATGAAACATTGCTAAAATATATGGACTGGTCGTGTTGGGCTGCCTTTACCCTGTTAAATACTCACTTCACTTAACTTCAAATTTACATCCTGGCAAGGAAACGCGGAGTTCAGGAGAGATAACAAAAATTTGAATAATATGTTAATTTTTAACTAAAGGAAAACCTATAGTCTTCGCTCTATAAATCTGTAAATGGGAAAAGTTGCTAAATCCTATGGCATAATCCTTGATTGCTTTACCGCCATAAAAGATTCAATAAACAGGATACACTTAAACTTCGTGCATTAGTGTACTTTACGGAATCTCATATTCAATTCCATCACGTCACACATAAGGCCATCACACATGACAAAGACTGCATTTTCAGACGTCATCGCAAATGATGCAAATGCTATATTAGCAATCGCATTTGCGAATTTCACGCTGTAAGAAATTTCCTTCTTTACCGACTCCTTCAGAGTATAATTGGAAGTACATCCAGTTAGCAATCGTAAGATACGGAGTTCGAATCCGGCCAAAGCATCGCTGTCTCACCTTTCCTGTCTCACCTTTTCTGTAAATGTCGGTTTACGAGTGATTTATCTATGTGCCTTATGGAATAGAACTAATTAGTACTTTACTTTAGAAATGTTTAAATTTAGATTCCTTCAAGTGTTTTTGAAGCTATCGATTGTCTCTTGGTTGTTGTCTTGAGTATTTTGAATGCTACTGTTACACGAATACAATCGTTTGCGATTGTAGGTCATTATTTTGTTGTTATTAAATTTTCATCAATATATCCAAGTTAACATCCACTAGAAATTGCATTCTATAATTAATCATCAATTACTCTATTTTCTTTGGTATATTGTCCTCTATTTCTGCTTCTGAGCGAAATAAAAACTTATTCACACACGTTTCATTACACTGTAGAGTCATTAGATTATTTTAAAGCAGAAAAAATATACCATGCTCTCGCTGGGACTCGAACCTGGACCTCTTGAATACGCGCTCAGTGTACTACCGTTATACCACGAAGCATGCTCGACGAAAGTTGAAAATATTTTATATACTCTCCCTTTTAAAGGGAGATTGAGAATTAAAGGACCCACTCGTCAAATCTTGGTGGTAATGAATCATCGCCTACCGCGTTTTTAGTTTGGGTGTCACTGTAGAAAATCTAGAATTTTTCGATGTCGGAAAACTAAAGAACTCCACTGTGCACTCGCCGAAACTCGAACCTTGGACCTCTCGAATACGCGTCGGGTGTAATTCCAATTACATCACCAGAGAAAGAAGGAAGAAATTATCCTATAACACTTTTTAAAGGTGAGCAAGGCATATGGCTGTTATGAACTGTATTTATTCATGAGTAAGCCCTACAGATCACTCAAAGAGAAACGGAAATTCTTCAAATGAATGTTTTCCTACAGTCAGTTTTACGCTCAATAATTCTCAAATGCAATAACTAAAACTTCCTTGTATAATTAGAAATGCATTGTCATTTTACTGAAGATCAGAAGATTAAGCAGATATAAATCCAATATCAAAAACACTTGCAATTTCTCTTTTTCTGTTTTTAAACAAATTTCTGAATGCCATTTAGAAATGGTTGGATGACATTTTAAGGTTTTCTTTTTATCATATTTACCCGACAGTTTGTTCGCGTCTTTGAGACAGAACCCTTTCGCTTTGTTTTCACAGTGAGAAAAGGGATTAATTTTTCAGAGCCACTGGCATTACATCAAATTACTGTAAGTTTGTCTTTACGTTGCTTTCAAACGAAGTCTGTCAGGTGTGTTACTGAAGAATACATTTTCATCCTAGCTGAAGTTTTATTTCAACTTTTTTTAATATGACAAATCAGTTAACAAAGATTCAACACTATACATGCTTACAGTTTAAAAATTTACATTTTATACTAGGTCTTTCTGAAGAACTGCACAAAGGAAAGTACAGTATTTTTAAAATTTCTTCTAATGTTATTCCTTTACTTCTTCAAAATTCACAGTTGAGTGATATACTTATATAAAAAAACGCCCTTTTCAGTTGATCGACATTCTCATTTCGCGTCCTTGAAAAGAGTTCACATTTACTACTGGTTATTTTATAATTGTGAGAAATTTCGAATATTCTGCTAAAGTTTTTACAGAAACCTTCTCACATTGTTTAATCCTTAACTTCTTTAATAAAGTCGAAATTTCATTCCGTTATCCATTTCCGAAACTGAAAAAGCGTTGAGCCGAAGGTGATAAAATGCTAAACGAAAACTAAAAATATAATGTAATTAAATTTGCGCCTGACTTTTTGTTGTTACTCCTATGTTAAGGAGTTGTCTTTCGTTGCTTTGTAAAAAATCACACTTTGGTCGAAATATAAGGAGATGAGTAAAAGTGAATCGCAAGCTTTTTACTTCCTTGTACGAAGTAAAAAGGAAGTATTACAATCGAGGAAATTTTTGGGTACCGTATTTGAGCGAAAATATCTCTTTTGACCGCTATCGAATGCAATTTAATGATGTTTTTGCATTGCATCTGTAAGGACGGAATAAAGGACTCTGTTTCCCCTAAAAAATTATAAAACTGATATAAAATGAATTCTAAAGGAACTATTTTGTGGCGTCTGTGCGTACATTCGTACGTATGGAGTATCTATCTCACCTAACTCAAAAACAAATAGACTTAGAGCATTGAAAGTTTGTATATAGGACTGCTATAACATGTAGATGTGCACTTCCTATTTTTGTCGCAATTGGCCGCTCAAAAAGTATATAAATATGTGTATATATATATATATATATATATACATATATACACTCTTAGACAAAAAACGACGCACCAAGAAGGAGTTATCCGAATTCTTAGACAAAAAACGACGCACCAAGAAGGAGTTATCCGAATGGGACGAAAATCGGTAGAAGTGATATATATGTACAGGGAAAAAAATGATTACAGTTTGAAAAAAACTGGATGATTTATTGAAGTGATAGAGCTTCACAAAGTGAAAACGTCAGTAAGGCGTTTGTCTACCTCTGGCCCTTATGCGAGCAGTTATTCGGCTTGGCATCGATTGATAGAGGTTGCGGATGTCCTCCTGAGGTATATCGTGCCACATTCTGTCCAAGTGGCGAGTTAGATCGTCAACATCCCTAGCTGGTTGGAGGGCCCTGCCCATAATGCTCCAAATGTGCTCAATAGGAGGGAGATCCGACGACCGTGCTGGCCAAGGTAATGTTCTGCAAGCAGTAAAAATATGTGCAGTGTAAGGTGGGCATTATCTTGCTGAAATGTAAGCCCAGGGTGGCGTGACATGAAAGGCAACAGAACGCACCTTAGAACTCGTCGATGTACCGCTGTGCTGTGAGGTTGCGACGGATGACAATCAAAGGGGTCCAACTATGAAATGAAATGGTACCCCAGACCATCACTCCTGGTTGTCGTCCTGTCTGCCGGAAGACAGATTGGTATCACACCGCTGTCCGGGGCGTCTCTAGACTCGCCTTCGCCAGTCATCGGGACTCCGTTCAAAGCAGGACTCATCACTCAAGACTACGCTACTCCAGTCAGTGACATTCCAGTGTGAATGACCCCGGCACCACTGCAAATGGGCTTGACGTTGTACAGAGGTCAATGGTAGTCGGCGCAAGGGGCGCCGTGACCTCAGCCCCCTTTCTGTGAGCCATCTATGAATGGTCCTTGCGGTCACTGAAGCACTAGTTGCACGTACAATCGATGTTAATGATGCATCTGGGGCTGTGAGTGCCGCTCTGACGACTGCTCGGTCTTCACGTTCTGTCCTTTCTCAAGGCCTACCGCTTCCTTCTGGACGCTGTGTGCGGCCACGGTTCACCCATTTCTGCCAACATCGTCTAATAGGGGCATCGCTCCTGCTCAAATGTCGAGTTATTCGCCGATAAAACCAATCGGCTTCATAGAGCCCAATTACACGACCTCTCTCAACTTCTGACATCTGCGCATATCGTTCGTGCACCTGTATGCGAAGCATAGTTACTGTCTGCCAGAGTACACAGAATAAAATTCAACCTGGAATCGTAATTTCTCCTCTTAAATACCCTGCAAGTTGCGCAGATCAGATGCGCTGTAGCGACAACCGTTCATTCATTGGCAGCCAAAATGTAAGATTTTTCATTTTCCGTCAAACCTGTATGCATATGAATTTGTGTCCAATTTACTTTATATCTTCTCGGTGCGTCTTTTTTTTTTCGTCTAAGAGTGTATATATAAACTCTGTTACTCGGTTCATGATCTCAGTTTCTTTATTCTCATATGTTTGTAAATTGTGCTTTTTTTGCTTTAAAAATGATTGAAATATGTTTTTCTTATCTTCCGGTTACGGTTTTTATGCCTTTCGTTAACCTTCATATTATTGTTGTAGAATTATGAAAAATTTAAAAGTTGTTTAACTACGACTAAGTTTTTTTTTTCCAAAACAGCCCTATTTGTTTATAAGGTATTTTTACCGCCTTCTTCGCAAGCCGTCGTGGTGAAGTGGTCAGCAAGCTAGTCTCGTATTCCAGAGGTTCGAGTCCCGGCGAAGGCGTTGCTTATTTTCCATGATTCCTGCTTCAAAAATACCTAATGTCTCTACATGTTTGCATTTGAAAGTTAGCAAAATAGAGAATTTGTTGCTAATTTAGATAAACTAAGCTTCCCAACAATAATGGTGTTAAATACTAAGTTGAAAAATACTAGTAATCTAAACAAATTAGGCATTTGCGTTGTGTTTTAATTTTAAATTTCGTTTCACCCGAAGAGCCTTGCTACTGGTGAAACTATGTTGTGTTATAGAAAATTCAAGTAAACACATAAAATCAATAATACTAAACTTAGTTTATTACTTTCCTTAAAACACTGATATCGATCAATTTACTATCATAAAATTATACTAGTCCCCGGGAACTACCAACATTAATTTAGAAAACAAATTTGCTAAACATTTATATAGTTTTTCACAAATACTGAGAACTTAGACAATAACCACTTCAATTCAAAAACTATTGGTTAAGTAATAACTATTTTCATGAGTTAAGATATAAATTAAAATTTTCTATTTCATTTTACAGTTGTAAGGTTCTTACACCTTATTTATCCAAGAACAAGTAAAAATTCTAATAATTAAGTACAGAGCTAAATATTTATGGTATTTCACCAAAAGGAAAAAAATTAGATTTTTAACTAGAGCAATTTAAGACTGCTCACAAATTTCTTCAGATCTCAGTTAAATCAACAAATCCTCAAAGATATTAAAGATTTAAATTTTCTACATTTCAAAATTCTTTACAGCAAACATTTTACTTAAATAAAAATCTTAAATTCCTATAATAATAGAATCTTTAAAAAATCCAAGAAATAATTAAACTAGAGAATTTTGGATGAAAAAATTTCCTTAAAAATTTAAGTTAATATTAAAAGTTCAAAAAGAAAAACTTCTTAACTGATGGATGATGTGAACCTGGAGATGAATGGAACGAAAGCACCCGACGGCAGCATGGCGGACACCGAACATTCGAGGAATACCCAGTACGCAGGAACTTGAAGTATCATCGGGCGGCTGCCTTCTGTATTATGAACTTCAGATCCATCAGGAAACTCAGGTCGGAACACAGGTAGCTTGGGTTGAGCTTTCTGTTCTTTTTAAATTGAAGAGGCGGACGGAGTCTGACGAGCAAAATTTAGACTAAAAGGTTAAATCACGGTAGACTTGATGAAGAATAAGTTCCTTTCCATTATTGAAGGATTGTTAATTCTATTGTAGTTGACGAAGAAGCATGGAAATATATTTTTCTTTCATTTTTTTAGTACGTTATTTTCGATTGTAGTATTATTTCCTTTTCATTGTTGATAAGCTATTATATCTATTGATGTTTAGTAGAAGATGAGATCCTTTTCATTGTTGAAGAACTATTAAAGTCAAGCTTAGAAGCCATGAAGAAGCAAGTGACTGGAGCCATAAGCCCCCGTTAAAAAAACAAATTCATCCTCCCTGTTGTAGCTACCCAGTGCTCAAGGCACCCGAGAAAAATATCTTCTCGTCAGCCGAATGCAAAAACGAAGACGTCCCAAGAGCCTCGCAATCCCACCTGCACACCCTTTTTGTCAGGTCCGGACACTAGATATCTCCAAAACTCGCTACAAGGGTGAATAAAACCAAAACTCTAAACCTCGAACAAACCCCTGCTACAATCGTCCAAAAATGGAGGAGTTGAACTGGAACAAAAATCCGAATCTCGCCAAGCCCGCCAAAAGAAGAACCAAGAATTCGACGTAGGCGTGGGAAAACCAGCAAACCTAAAGCAACGGACAAAATTACTAAGCAAAGGCTTGGAAATCAACTGCAAAAGTGACGCTTTTCAATCCTTTCCCCCTCAACCAAAAAAAATTCTTGAAGTGCAAAAATTCGTTAAATAATTAATTGTAACTTAAAAACTGTTTAAGCTAGAGTAGTCCCCAAGACCTTTTCACGAGCAAAGTTTAAAAATTTAGTTAAATAATTGACAACTTAAGTTAAGTAATATTAAATCAAGTTTATTATGTAGAAAAGCACCCAATTCCATTGTGTGTTTCAACGCGTTTACGAGTAACGAGTGGAAGATATGTACAAATCTTAAGTACCAAAAACCCTAATTAAAATTAAACCAAAATAAAATAACGTTGTGTAGCATAAATTTAGAATAATGCAAATTAATCTTAAGTCAAACTTAAATAATTAAGTGTTACGTGAAAATTGCTACACAACATCGGCTTCTTTTATTATTGCGAATTAAATTATGCTTAATCCATTCTGGAATTATCAAGTCATTAAATTATCCTATATATTGACTCAGCATAGCAACCATAACAAATTAAGTGAGTTTCTAAGCCTTCAGTATCATTTTCCCGAGTGAGACCGAAAGTAAACTTTCAGTTTTGGGCACCGGAAGTTGCCTTCTTGCCGCTGGCTGAATTGCTTGTTTTTGCATAAAGTCTACATCTTTCAATTCTTAGTAAAGATATTTTAAATTTTTACGTATTTTTGCCTTGTCGCGAAGGGCGAACAGAATTTATTGAATGAGAAATATATCTCGGAAATTCTAAAGATATGCTTTTTTTAAATTATTTTGGGATATTGCTGTTGAATTGGATTTTTAAATTTATTTATAATCGCTTGGTTTGTTAAGGAATTATATAGTGATTCATTTCGAAAGCAATTTCACATTGGACAACTTAAAAACATTACGTTTTGTAGAATGGCAACATACAAAGAAATAGTCGTGAACAAGGCTAGTGGAAGTTGATACATTAAATACCTAATGTTCATTCATTTGCTAATGTAAGACGTTGATATAATCATTTTCTCTTCAAAGATACTTAACTCAAAATATCTAATACAATTTTCGTTACTATAACTGTAGAAAAATATTATATTCTATCATCAGCTTAAAGTGTGCGGCAGCGAAACAGAGAGATAAAAACATAGGTATTAAACATTATTCTGTGCTTCTGTGTTCTTTCATGAGGAAGCGGTTTTATTGATTTACTTAATCACAATTAAAGGCAAATAATGTATGCTCTGAGCTATTTAATTGCCTTTTATTTGTTTAAGGGGTCCTAATTTGGTTAAGTGTTTCTGCTTTTAGTGCACTGAAGTCACATTTTTCAGCTAAAGTACCGGAAAATATATTTATTTCGAGAGTTTTCTTTTCTGTAAAACGTTTCATCAGGTTATTTCATTCCGTTAAAAATATATGTATTTTAAATTAAAATTTACTCCACTTTACATATCAGATCTTTTTATCATTATTTGCATCGCAATAATCAATAACGTATCACGCAATGAACATTATTTTAGGGTTTCTGAAGTTTTCAAATAACTACAGGGACTGGTGTAACTGTGCTAGTCAATGTAAATACCGTAAACTTAGTTAAAGTTTCAAGTAAATTTTAACCGAACAGAGATAAAGGATATGAGGTATTTTGCCCGCTTTCTTGGCATGCCTTTGTGTTATAGTGGTCAGCACACTCGGCGCGTATTCGAGAGGTCCGAGGTTCGAGCCCCGGCGAGGGTATTGCTCATTTTTCACGCCTCTCATCATCAAAAATCCTAATGACTCTTCAGTGGCGCCCGAACTAAAAAGGTGGTGGATGATGATGCTTCACCGCCAGGATTTGGCGATTGGGTCCCCTAATCCAAAGTCGCCCTTTAAAAGAGGAAAGTATATATGGTATTTGTACAGCCTTCTTAGTATGCCTTCCGCAGCACACTCGGCGCGTATTCGAGAGGTCTGAGGTTCATGTCCCGGTGACGGCATTGCTCATTTTTCACCTCCTTCAGCATCAAAAATCCCAATGATTCTTCAAGGGTTTATTTAATTTTAAGAAAACTGCAAGTTATTTATGTACCTACGAATTCTCATTTCATATTAAATGATATTTGTTATCAAATATTAACAAATCATAATTATAATTTTCAAAAAACATCTGGAAAATTTAAGTTACTAGCCCTTCTTTTTAACTTAATTGTGTTAATTGCGAAAACTCTAATACTGCAAAAACTCTTCTGACAACAAGTTCCTACATAATCATTATTTCGTAAAATTTAAGGTGCTGAAGTCTTTAGTGAAAAAATATTTAATTAATAATTATATTAATTTATTAAATCTTTTGCCCTTTAATAGTATTTGAGCAACTTTGAATGTCTTAAACACTCTGAATGTGTGCTCTTTCACTTGAACACAGATGACTTCTATCACCTTCGTTATTTTCAGTGTTTATGTAGTGCTTAAACACGTGTAGCAATACTGCACAGAAACTAACTAATTTTATTGCTGGACGTATGGGATAACATATATAACGCATTTTCACGCTCCTTCTCGCATGTCATCGGTATGTAACTGGAAGAATACTCAACACGTATTCCGGAGGTCCGGTTTTATTGGAAGTAATACGGAATAGTTTCAGGCATAATGTATCAAAATATTTAAACTCTGAGCCAATAAGCAATCTTTGAAACAAAATCAAACACTATATCAAAACTAACCTCAAATCGCTACGCTTATCGCATAAACGACGACGGTTTTTAAACCGTATCCCTTAATCATAATAAATTGAAAAATTGGTATAATGTCATGACAAGAAGGTATTACATATGTGATTAAGGAAATGTTTCCGTAAATAGTTTTCACTAATTTTTCAATAAGGTGTTTTCTCCTTCCTTTCCGCAAGCCTTCGTGGTGTAATTGGAAGCGTACTGGACGCGTAATCGAGAGGCCCAGGGTTTGAATACTGGCGAGGGCATTGTCCAGTTTTTACTTCTCCAGCATGATAAATCCTAATGATTCCACAGTGGCGCCCCAACTAAAAGGTGGTGGACGAAAATTCGTCACCACCAGGATTTGGCGATTGGATTGCGTAATCCCTGGTCACCCCTTAAAAGTGGGGGCGCATATGCAATATTTTTTCCCTCTTTCCGCACGCCTTCCCTCTGTAACACAAAGCACAGTCGACGCGTATTCGGAAGCTCTGAAGTTCGAATCCGAGAGAAGGCATTACACATTTTTCAAGTAACCAGCAGGAAAAGCCTTAATGCTTCTACACATATTTTGTTGAAATAAACTGGTAAAGGATGAACGCAGTTGACACATGTTAACTAAGAGAAACGCATACCTTTCTTAAAACCTGAGATTAAAAAGCAAGACATGAATTAATCAATTCTTTCTAATATATTAGCCCAAATGCTATTAGACCAGAAGGGCTATTAATTTCGTTTTGGCATTTTCGTTGATTCCCTTTCTGCGTTGATTCACTAGTCAAACTGTTGCCACCAAATATTACAGCCCTGTTTTATATTTAAATAAATTAAATAATATAGAATCTTCGTAAATATATATATATATATATTCTGGAAGCCCTAATTTGAAATTTGTTTTATTATCTATTTCGTATTTTGTTACACTTTAATGAATTTTTGATTAACAAACTCAACGATTTCAAAGCGAGGAATGGCGACACTGTGCCGAAAGGAAAACATTTTTATCTCTAGCGGGCGAGACTGTGTATCGGAAACTCTAAAGATATGCTCAAATTAGTTTGTGATGTTGCTGTTGAAATGAATTTTGTGGTTTAAGGGTGAAGAACGTGATATTTAATAAATAAAGGAAACACACAAAACGTTAAAAAAACGCCCCTTTGGGAATAATGTAACATCTTAAAGCTTTCAGATTTTTTTCCTTCGTTTGAATAATATTTTTATTGATATATTTAATAATTATTATTGAAAACCTGTTATTTGATTAAATGCGTGAAGTAATATTTTAAAACAGTTAAATTTTAAAGAGCTTTTTTAGTGCTTTATTGCGTTTTCTTCTTTTTGTTTGTTACTTTTTGTTCAGTACTTTTGTAAAACAGTTATTTGAAATTTTCGTTCGTCCTTTCCTGCTTAAATTAGTAAATAACACAGTATCTTCGTTTTAATCGTCCTGAATTTTTTAAGCGCATTTCTTAAACATAATGTACATTCATTTTAAATGTTTGGCACAAAGTGTTTACACATTTAACTTTTTCTTTCTGAAAATACATTCTTTCGTAAGAATTAGCTTTCTGAAGAAATTTACTGCGTAAACAGCGCTTACACCAAAGCATACCTAAATAAATACCTTCGACATACTCTTTTTTAAGCTAGTGTATACACATATTCAAATTTTTCTACCATGCTTTCGTTTGAAACATAAGGAATTCTTCGTATTTGGGGGGAAAGGAGAAGTTTCATCTTGAATTTTGAATGAGAGCTATGAATCACACGTTTTTTTCTCAGAATATGATTTATCTCTTTGCTAGCACAGAAAAAAATTTATTTTGAAGTATAAGAAAATATTTCTGAGTAAATCCTGAGAGCTATCAAGAATATCTTATGCATATCTTAAAATGTAAAAATGTACGAGCAATTTCCTTCTCGATAAAATAACTGAAAATAAAGTATGACACCATTTTTTATGTAAGCCTGATTTAAGTGGGGAAATCGTACATAAAGAATCTAAATGCGCAATATTTAAATGTATAATAACATTTTCTCCCTCCCTTCAGCATACCTTCATAGTGTAACCGTAGCACACTCGGCGCGTTTTCGAGAAGTCCAGGTTAGAGTCCCGGCGACTGCATTGCCCATTTTTAGGTCTCCTACTTCAAGAAAACCTAATGACACTACAAGTGGTGGTGGACGATAATTCGTCACCACCAGGATTTGGCGATTGGGTCCCCTCATCCCCACGTGCCCTTTAAAAGAGGAGTATGTAATGCCTTCGTTGTGTAATGGTAGCACACTCGGGGCGTATTCAAAGAGGTTTAAGTTCGAATCCCAACGAGAGGCATTGTGCATTTTTTCTTTCTCCTGTTTCAAATAAACAGTAGCTATATTTTAAACTATTAAAACGTTAAATAGAACACAATCCAAAGCGATTAGAAGAAAGAAAGCTAATCCGACTTTAAAAAAAAGTTACAGCTGCTAAGGAAACAACAACAGCTCACTTAACCAACTGAGCTGAGATGTTTCTCTCCGGCTTTTATAGCTTTTTGGATCGGCCGCGCGAGACAGTTCTAACAATTTCTGGAAAGCAAAAAGAGTAGAATTACAGTTACAGCTAACATACTACTGAATTACATTTATACAAAGTAAATATCAATTACCGATATAAGATTTTATTCAAGGTTAAATGCACGTGCTCTTTACTTTTCTAGCGTAGTTTTCTTTTGCAATCTGTCCCTCACTGCATTGCATAGAGAAATAAAACAATTTTAATTATAATTCTACTAAATAAACACGTTTTTCTAATTTCTAACTAAATACGAAATTTAGAACACTATTTTATTACATTTAGTTACGAGTTTCCGTTTTCTGCGGCCGATCAGTGGTCATTATTATATCAAACCTTAAATTTCATTTTCGGAGTCGAGCGAATTACCTGCATAAGATACTTAATACGTAATGTAATTACATAATTACGGGCGTACTTCCATTTCAAAATTCATAACAAAGGCATCGTGTCTCCAGACAAACAGCCTTAATATGTTCCTCCAGAATCAATACGCCAACTCATCCCATTTACAAGAACCCAGAATTTAAAGTATAGTAAACATAATTTGATATTACGTGTTGTGTACAAAGTATTATTTATATTATTAAAGTTTATACAACGTTTAATAACAGTATTAAAGAGTTTAAATTAAATGGAGTTTTTTTTAGTTTAATTTTAATTAGTAATAGCTCAGAAGTAGAAAGCATAACCATGTTAAATCTTTAATGTCTTAGTTTTTTTTGTGTTCTTAGAATAAGAAGTAAGGTGAAGCAGAAAACAAATCTGTGTCGAAAGAAATACGCCCCATTTTCTTCTGCCGTGACTATTCGTCGTACAGCGTTGCCGCCCGCTTCCACGAAAGGGTGGGTGGAGTCTTGGGAACACAGCGCGAGAGTGCCAGTCGGCTCCGAGCTCCTGGAGAACCCCAGTGACTGTTTCAGTGAATCGTCAGTCGAAATCAAGATGGAAAAAACTCTCGAGCAGCGATACGCAAAGTTTTATTTCAAACTTGAGAAAATGCCTTGGGAGACTTTTGCGTTTCTTCAGTCCTGATTTGTTCCCGCTCGACTTCTTTTTGTTGCCGAAGATTAAAAAATCCCTCAAAGGGTCCAAAAGGAGAAATACCGAGAACATCATTTGGGGACCCTTGTGAACCCTGGAGAACATCAGGGCGGCTACGACAAGGTTACTAAATAACATACCTGTGGCGGACTTCCAGGACGCATATAAAGCATGGAAATCGCGTTGGAACAAATGTGTTAAAGCAGGATAGATGTATTTCGAAGAGCATTGAGTAATTGTACGAATCGATTGAAGAAATTTCATAAAAAAACTGGGCGCATTACGTTTTGGACAGACCTTATATAAGCATGAAACAAAGTGTCCAATAGTTCGATCGGGGAGAATTAGTGAATGAAAATCCGGTGGTCAATGCCGAACACATGTGTGTCTCAGTGGCCGAATGAGAGAAACTGTTTTTGTGTCTTTGGTCAATTAAGATCAGGGCTCCTAGTTAAGATTGGGATTGCTCTTCCTTTGAAATGTTAGGTTCTTGCAAGCGCATTGTTAGTTGAGAGAGACAGAGAAACTGGGAGGTTTTCTTGCCTATGAGTGTGAAAGATTCTTTACGCAATTAATGATCGTATGGAATTTTCTGTTCATAATGTGTCTTACTTTCGGAAGATGAAAATTCGAAACCGTGTCCCTTGGAGATTAAGCCTTGTTTTGAGGTGTTAATCATTTCATGACCTCAGCTGCAGTTGACTGATAGGGGAATTAAAAATTATGGTTTAACTTTAATTTTTAAGCAGCCAACTGTTTCAATAGAACACTTTCAACCGACTTCTCTTCGGACGTTGCGTGAAATGAGATACTCAGATTTTATTCGTCTTTCTGAATGCAAAGTAGGATAAAATGAATGCGTAGACAGTTTCTCTCACTGGAGAAGGGGAGCCTGCGGCCTGGCTCCCGTTGTCGTCTCGGAAGAAGGTGTGGTGACATGTCAGAGATTTTACCTTCTGTGGCTTTTCAAAGGAAATTTCAAAAGGGCACTCCTAGATCGAAGCCGTAATAGGGCAGAGAAAATGGCGTAGATCAGGTGAGTGTTTTGTTAATTGTTTCCCGTCCGATGAATCCATTTTTCCGGCTAAAGATGTTTTGAAAAGAGAAGTGAAATTCTTGAGTGGTATCCTATTTACTTGATTTTAGGAAGAGTAAGTTCATTATGATGATTTCTGAGATTTTCGATTCTGAGTGGCTCAATGTCGCATGCCAGTTTTACAGACAACTGCATCTATCCTGAAGAAGTTTTCTGAAATCAGGTCTTGGCAAACGTTTTCAGTGCTGGGTTTACAGAATTCTTTCCTTTAAGGCTTATAACTGTGAGCTATCATATTCTCGAGCCTTGAGTTCAAGTCCAAGATCCTTTGAGTGATGCCTAAAATTAATTTGTGATTTGTGAGTTACATGATTCATGCGTTCTGACAAAGAACATTTTAAATTAGCCTCCTCCCTCTCCATACTAAATTATAATTTCAACTGCTGTATAACTAATAATATAATATCTTTTTGCCCAAAGAGCATTAGACTAGAAGGGCTATTAATTTCAAAACGGCATTTTGCGTCGATTCACTTTTCAAACTGTTTCTACCAAATATTTTAACCATATACTATATTTAAAGAAACTGTATAATGAAGAATCTGCATGAATGTTTCTCGCATTGTGAAGAAACAACAGTACTTACAGCCATCCAATTTTGAATAACGTAATCCTCCAACCGAACATTTGGAAGTCCGAATTTTTAATTTCAAATTTGTTTTATTATCTATTTCAAATTATGTAAAACAATAACGAATTTTTTATTAACAATTTCAACGATTTCAAAGCGAACAATAGCAACACTGCACAAAAAAAAAACATTTTTATCTCCAGCGCGTGAGACTGTGTATCGGAAATTCTAAAGAAACGCCGTTTTGTTGTTTTTAAATATTTTGTGATATTGCTGTTGAATTGAATTTTTTGTGTTTTAAGTAGGAAAAACGTGATATTTAATCAATAAAGGTATACAAAAAACGCTAAAAAGACGCGATTTTGAGCGTAATGTAAAATCTGAAAGCTTTGAGATTTCATTTTATTATCCCCCAAAACACAAAATTCCCTAGTTTAATAACAATTAAAATTCATTAATGGACGCCGACGTTACATTTTTCTTATTTGAGTTTCGACGGTCTTAAATTCCACTTATGAATCCATTTATCCTATAATCCACTAATGAATTACCACTGTTCTGAATCCACTTAAAATCCATATTTTTATGGCCTTTTAATACTAATAAATCAGCATGAGGTGAAAGGAGGGCATAGAAATATTCCTCCATTGTGACATTAAAAAAATGAAAGCTAAATTCATAATTTTGGAAGTGATAATTTTGCATAATTCGAGAATTAAATCTCATTTGTAAAGAAAAGTACTGGAAGTGACTTACATTTTATACGAAATCGAGGGCAAAAATCCGTTTATATATATCCTACTAAAATTTTTTGTCTGTCGGGAATTATTTTCCAGTCTGCTAACATGCAACGCAGTTAAAATAAACTTCCATATAAACTTTAACTACTAATAAACTTAAATGGTTAAGCAGATTATAGTTTTCGAAGAGAAAAACTGCATGTGATTAACAATAATTCTGAATTTTAATGATTCTGTGGACTTCATATAGTTTTTGAATAAAAATCTTTAATTTTGTATAAATAAATAGATTTTGTTTATTTTAGACTGAAATTCTTAACTTACAAGCAAGCGAAATATTGTGAAAAAAGTCAGAAAAAGTCAGCGGTTTTTCAGTGCATAAATTGAAGCAGACTTCTAATTGAGGTCAAAATTAACTTCTAATTGAGGTCTCCAAAACTATTACTCTCAATAAAATGACGCTATTAATTTGTTTAATGTTTGTCTTACCCTCTAAAACCAATTGACTTGATTATTCACGAAGTCCTTTTTATTCCGATTAAGATACTTTTCCATTAAAACAAACAGTAAGTTTTTCGGACTATTTACTTTGATTAACACTTATTACTTTCTTTTACGAAGTAAAGGAAGTATTGTAATCCCGAAAAATTCCGGGTACCATATTTCAACGAAAATATCTATTTTGACTGCTATGAAACGCAACGATGTTTCTGCCTGACATTTGTAGGTACGGACAGAATAAAGAACTCTTTATCCCCAAACAAAATATAAAACTGATTTAAAATGGATACTTTTCTGGATTATATTTCATATAATTGTTACGGTGAAACACCGAAATGTGGAGAATGTCAACTTTCACCGCTGAATGTCAACATTCACATAGTCGCTTGATCTATGTCCGAAATATTTTCCAAATTGTCTTATTTCTGACTTACACCGGTGAATGTCGACATTCACCATGTACTAATGGTGAATGTTGAATATATGAGAATATTATATTTTCTCCTCCGTAATTCAGTCGCGAAAAAACACACAAGTACTTAAAATACACAATACATTCAAAATGAGAAAGGAAAATAATAGAAGTTAAAAAACTTACTTAATTATACAGTACGTAGTAAATGAGAAAATAAAATAATAGTAATAAAAAACTTACTAAATTATGTGATTCAAATCTGATTAATTGCAACAACGTAAACTATTATGAGACTTGCACAAGAGGCCCTTGCTTTTACAATTGCATTTATGGGAAACAGACAATCGCCTCTCTTTTCGACCTACACCAGAGCATATCTGTGATTTTCGACAAACACCGGTGAGGGTCCGAATGTACAAGAATGCAATGCTATATTCGATCTTTCACCGACGTATTTGGTGAATGTTGACATTCTCCGGTGAAAGTCGACATTCTCCAATTTCGGTCTTTCACAGTAACATAATCACATGCAGGTTTTCTCTGTATATTGGTAAATTGTGCATTCTTTGCTTTGATTCAATTATGTCGGTTCTTATCTTCCGGTTAACGCTTTTGTGCTTTTAGTTAATCTCCATTTAATAGTTGTAGAATTATCAACAATTTAAAAGTTTTTTAATAGTGGCTAAGCCTAATTTTATTTTCTTTTGCCAAAGCATCCATATTTTTTTTTACATTTGAAACTTAGCAGAATAGTGAATTATGTCTTTCTGTACATTCAGGGTCTTTTTACAGAGTGGGAAAAAAAGGAAACTTTTAGTTTTGTTCACCGAAATATCTGTCCTTTTACCTGCTGTCCGAATTGCTTGCTTCTGGGTAGAAACTGTAATTTTAATTCTAAAAATTTTTTTTCAATTGTTTTAACTGTATTTGGTATTTTATGTTTTTCTATATCTTTCAATTTTTAATGAAAACATTTTGATCTTTTATGTATTTTTGCCTTGCCGCGAAGTGAGGACTGAATTAATTGAATGAGAAGTACATCACTAATGAAATTCGAGGACATAAGTTTAAATGAAATTCAGGAAAAGTGCATATAATTTAATATTCTGTACAAGGAAGTCATGCGATATACACATCAGCTTTTTGATTAGATTTCCTAGTCTAATGGAGATAAAGAACTTCTAACTCATTTTAATACCCAATTTTTGGGAGGATACAAACGGATGTTTTAAATAGGCTCTTATACTTTAAATAATGTGATAACCGAATATTAGGACATATTTGTTTGCATTCATACCTATATTATGATTGTTAAGACCACTTTTTATCAAATACTATCAAATAAAAAATAATGCAATTTTCAAACATTTCTCTTTTTACTTAACTTGTACAAAATAAAAAGGAAGTATTGTAATCGCGAAAAATTTCGGATATCATATTTCAACGAAAATATCTATTTTGACCGCTATCGAATGCAATTTAACGATGTTTTTGAGTGACATTCGTACATAAGAACAGAATAAAGGACTCTTTTTCCAAAAACAAAAAATAAAAAACTGATTTAAAATGGATTCCGAAAAGAATTTTTCATGACGTCTGTGCGTACGTACTTACGTATGTATGTATATATGTATGTATGTATGTATCTCGCATAACTCAAAAAAGAATAGCCTCAGAGCTTTGAAATTTTGTATATAGGACTGCTATAGCATGTACATGTGGACCTCCTATTTTGGGTGCAATCGGCCACACCAAAAGTATATAAATTTATGTATATATATATCCACTCTGTCACTCGACTCAGTGAGCTCAGTTTTTTTATTCTTATATGTTGGTAAATTGTGCATTTTTTGATTTAAAAATGATTGAATTATGTTGTTCGGATTAATTCCTTTAGCAAATCTGCATGCAAGATTTGTAGAATTATCAGCAATGTAAAAGTTGTTTAAGTGTGGCTAAGCCTAATGATTTTTCTCATGGCCGATATATTTGTTTACATTTGAAACTTAGTATAATATTGGATTTGTTGCCAATCTAGGGAAATTAAGCTTCGCAACAACACATAACGTCCTCTTTTATTATTGTGAATTAAATCATCATTAATCCATTCCGGAATTTATTCGTGGAAATAAGTGTTTAAGATTTACTTTTTTGTAATTATAAATATAGATATTTTGAGTTTTTGCCTTGTTGCGAAATGAGAACTGGACTAATTGAATGAGTCCAGTCTCACTGAATCGTCTGCTTTTTTTTTTAAATTTCTTTTACACATCGTTTTAGATTTATTATAGTATTTGAATACAACATGTGGCAACGATTAGGTAACTCTCCAGATGATATACATAATTTTCAACGCTGTTAAGTGAAACTAGCGCGAGAGTTTCGCTTGGCAAGCAAATATAGTGAATTTTAAAGATTGCATTTATTCTATTGTGGTTTATGCGCTATCGATGAAGTAGGTTTAATTCAATCCAATAAGTTTAAATAAAATGCAAAATGCGTATAATTTAATATTCCGTACAAGGAAGTCATGTGGTGTACACATCAGATTTTTTTAATTCTTTATCACTCGTTTCTTAAAATAAGAGATGACAGTTCACGTTATCTTTCATCTTTGTTAGAGATTTATGACCGCAAAATGATGGATAACATGTACAGCATAATTCTTTTCTTTCACTTTGAGTCTGAAATTTTTATGTCAAGCTTCCCAGACATACTGTCGTGTATCTTATTATGAATTTAATCTTTACTCACATTACATTAGCTCTTAACTCATTGAACTTCGTATTTTATTTGCTGCTCAACGGATCAAAACTGAAATTTCTTTTATATTTCTTACCAGGATTTAATTATAATTAAAAAGCAATATTAAATATTGAGACATTAATTTGCCATGATACAATATTTAATTTCTCCATGGGAAGAAAAGCTTTGTCAGCCCATTTCACTTTGAAATAAAGGCTATTAAATCGTATCCAATCATTACAGTGAGCGTTAAAAATTAGCATTGTAACCATTCTTCTATAAACACAAACGCCGGCTAGCTCTGAAAATATTTATTAAGAGAGCGCAGGAACAGTCACAAAGAAAATATCCATCAAACCAGAAAATGCACTAAAATGGAACACCTAACATTTAGAATTAACTTTCAAGTCATGGAGACATAATATTTGAGAGCCTATCCTCATCGCAGTCTGATATCGACTGACTGTAAGTTGTTCTCCTTGCCACTAGATGGCGTTCCATAAAATAGTTCGGTTACAGTATAATTTTTTAGTTGTTCATGCTGTTTTCCTTTACTTGCATCAAAGCTCATTCATCGAGGTTCTTAAGGCTAACCAGGGGCCGTGCCGTAAAATCGCTGGACACTAGTAGTTTCGTCTTTGTTTCGATACCAGGCAACGATCTGGCTACCATGGGCGTTACCGTCGTTTTCCCCTTCGTAAAGTGTATACGAGCGAGTTTCACTAAGAAAGTCCGCCACAAAAGCATCCCTTCCCTTAGGCCGATAGCCCTACTGTGCTTTGCCATAATCAATTAAACCAAAACCGAAATTCCCAGAGGAACTTCTTGATATATACTGTACATTTGAGAGAAACCATGAAATATCCCACAAAACAATAAATATCCCACAAACAAGCCAACATCAAGAATTTGATATTAGATCATTATCAACTCCATCATACTGTTCTTTCATTCCAATCGATTGAGTAGAAGGATTATTAAAATTCTTGATTTATTTAGAGCTTTTGTATTGTGTGTAATATTTTATCATAAATGAATTCAGTTAATGCTACTCATATAAATTAAAAAAGGATTAAAATTTCAAAAACATTTCTTAATTATTACTTCCTATTCTGAACGCATAGTTTCTTTTACTACAAAAATTATTTGTTCTTATTACTTCCACTGAGTTTTCAGCTTGACTGTAGTTCTAAAATGTTCTTGTGATATTTATCCAATAATGAGTTATCAGAGGCTCGTGGTATCCCTTTGTTAAATTTGTCTTTAATCTTCGAGTCTCTTCTTATTATTATTTGCTTTTTTATTTGTTCTACGAATGAAATATATCTTGAGTGTTTTATCATACTCTGAGAAGCATTAAATTTTGTATTAAAGTATGAAATAAAAGCATTTTTGGAATTTAAAAAAGATAGCTTTAACAAGAACACTGAATAACAAAACTCCTAATAGTCTAAGAAACTGTATAGTTAGTACGGAGTCTATCGCTTATAGTCAACACCTTCTCAACCAGTCTTAAAATAAAGCACGTAATAGTCTAGAAGGTGTGTGGCTCGATCTTCAAAGAGTCCAGAAAATGTTGCATTATCAGCATGGAAGCTGAAAAGCTTTTAAGCTTTTAGCTTGATGAAGAATATTTCCACAAGAAAAAATATTTTTTATTTACTTTTTCGCGGTTTCCCCCATGTGTAACGTGTATACGAACCAGTTTTCCTTCGATAGTCCTCTACGAAAGCATCCCTTCCCTTAGGCAGATAGCCCTCTTGTGCTTTGTCGTGATTAATTAAACCAAATCAAACCATCCACAAGCAGAGATTCTTTGACTGTGCAACATATTTCAGATTTAATGACTATCATCTTAAGCGGAAAATCTCTAAGAGAATTTAATGATAAGTTTATGTAAAAATAGATTTTTAAATCCTCACGTGGACGTAAAACTTCCTAAAAGTTCACGTGAGGTGAAAGACCAAGAAATTAATGTGCACCAGCTTTTGGCATAAATTGGGTCACATAATTAAATTTACTCGTTATTTTTTGTGATCTTTGTGACATTTGTGACTTAAAAAAATAATGTTAGTTTCTTAGTTAGTAATAATTTCTTAGTTTAAAATGCTTTCTTTTTCAAGTATAATTTATTTTCTGTTTCTGTAAAAAATAAGATATTCAATTAGATTTGATATTTCGTTTTTACATGATTAAGTGAGCAGCCCTTGCACACTTTTCATGAATCACCACTATATTTATGACTTTGATTGTCGTATGATCAAAACGCTGTGTCACTACATTTTTAAATTAACAATCGCATGCTACAACGTATTTATAGCTTCCTGCTTCCAACTTTAAGTAGCTCAACGTTTATTATATTTTGCGCCATAAAATGTAGGCGACTCTAAAGTATGAAGCCATTAAAACTGTAGAGTCATTAGGATGTTTTGAAGCAGGAGACCTGAAAAATGAGCAGCGCCCTCGCCGAAACCCGATCCTGGACCTTTTGAATGCGTGCTGAGTGTGCTACCGTAAAACCGCGAAGGCATGCAGAAAACAGGGAGAAAATACCTTATATACTCTCCCTTTTTAAGGGCTACTGGGGATTAGGGGACCAAATTGCAAAATCCTGGTCGTGAAGAATCATCATCCACCACCTTTTAGTTCTGGCACCACTGTAAAGTCATTAGGACTTTTGAAGCAGGAGGCCTGAAAAATGAGCAGTACCCTCGGTGGACCTCGAACCTGGACCTCTCGAATACGCGCCGAGTGTGCTACGAAGACATGCAGAAAGAAGGAAGAAAATAACCTTATAAGACAAATATGTTCTAATGCCTCCCATCCGTGATCCGAAGTCTGCAGTTTTCGTTTGATGTTAACGAAACTTAGCACTTATTTTTTCCTGGTTCCATTGCTTATGAAAAAAAATTATATTTTAGTTAAAATACCGTTTTTTTTATATGAAATCTAATCAACGATCATGAAAATAGATATAGGTGCCTATATATAAAGTGAAAAGAAGTTTCGCTCAACTTTAAAATAACTGCTGGGCAGAGCCAGCTACAGCTATGAATGAATAATCTAGCTATAAAAAAGGACCATGCTGTATAAAATGAAGCTAGTTGCTACTCCTCTTACCGTAGATATTCTGAGTTTGGCGATGTTATTTAAAAAACTATGAGAGTTCCGAAGATTAAAGTCAATTAAAGTTATAGAGCATTATGGGATTTAATACGAAAAACATACTGTGTACTCGAATACCCGCACTTTCTAATCTCTGTCTAGTTTACAATACTTGAAATCTATACGTTACGTTTCGTTTACGCAAAACGGTATTTTTTCCAAAAGCGCAAAGACAGTTTTTTTTAATATGTGCAAATGGAACTATCTCAAATCAAATACAAATGTGTTTGGAGAGCAGATCACAGGCTAAGAATATGCTTTTGAATAAACTCCAACTCCACGATCAAAGGATCTCATTCCGCTCAATTCATATACTCAGTGCTTTGAAAATTTTCCATTAAACTTGCAGAAGAAGCTATGAAGATTTAAAAAGAACCATCGCTGCTGTCATCACTGACAAGGAAACAATCAGCAAGAAGAATATTGAAATATAAGAGGAAGAGTGGTGAAATGTATAGAGGTATGATGAAATATGTACAAGTATGATACTTCAAGTATGATGGAATGTGTGGATAAATCATTGAAATAGGATAACATGTGCTGTAAATAAGTTAAACCTCATAAGTATGTACATTTGCTGTTTCTCTGAAGGCTGTGCATTTATAAGACCCGTTTAGTGCTTCAGTTCTGGAAACCCATCCTTAACGTTAATCAAATATTAATACAGCAGATATTAACCAGGGTTTCAAATAAAAGCAGCCGTTAAACTAAATGTATCAAATAGCCGTTTACGAAACTTTATGAGAAAGGTCTTCTGCTACGCAAAAAAATAAGCAATATGTTATCCACAGAAGGCCCATTAATGAAACGTAACTGGCAAATCCCATCACTATAAGCTTGATGTAATGGAGGAAAAAAAGATAAAATCAAGGAAAATGATTCCATCACTAAGTGACTCTTAACAAAGCTTAATGAATTCATACAGCTTCTAAATAATTACGAAAGAATTCGATTGCAGAATATGAAATAATGGCTCTTAGTACCTTTTTAGTTGAGATTATCTGATCATTATACTATATCACGTGAATTTCATATAGAATAAGTAAAGTTTGTTTTTTATTGTAATATATTATTTCATATCTGTTTGAGCTCCTCAGTTGGCTTTTTTGTTGTCTCAATATTCTTTGAGTGTCGAGAATTGAAAGCGTGCAGCTGTTTCCAACAAATGTTTTGGAATACTGAAGCTTCAGTTTTGGAACGTTGGAACGTATTTGATTTCTTTCTTTGAAAACATTTCATGCCTTATTTTAGACTTTTATATTACGCTTTGAGTTTCCGATCCATTGTAACATAATCTATAATTCTTCCTCCTATAAATAAATTCTCATCAGTAGCATAGACTTCAATGCTATCCATGTGAGAAAAAAAACTTTGAAAAACTGAAAATCCTCTAAAATAGCACAGTGAGAAATTTAAGTGATATATTTTCGGTGATTTAAAAATATCTATTTTGCTTCAACTTCAACTGAGCTCTGTTTCCTTTGAGAAGGAACAGAAAACACAAAAAAATCATTACATCCAAAAGCACTAAAAATAGCGAAGTAGTAAATTTTAATTTTCCTCACAATAATTATGAATCCTGAGAAACTATACCTCTCTTCGTTGCAACATTAGACCTACCAGTCACTGACAATAAAGTCGTTGAACAGTGTAAGTTCGACACGAGTTCAAATTCTAAACAAAAGAGCATGGAATTTTCGAGATTTTCACTATGTATAACATAAATACATTTCCTTCAAGAGATCCTCCACAAAGTCATCCTTTATCCTTAAGAAGATAACCTTCACTTGTATTGTTTCAATAAATGAAAACCCAGTCATTATAACGCTAAGACAAATATAAAGAACTTTTCACGTTATGGATGCAAGCGGAGTTGGGTTCATATGTCTTGGAAACAAGTTTCTTGACTATTGACTTGACCGCATTTGACTTGTTAGCAAAGTCAAATGCGGTATTTTTGTGAAACTGTTAAATTCACAAATTCTACCTGGATCAAAAATTTGATCAGCAGTTTGAATTCAGTTGAAAAGCATGTTTGCAGATTTTTCCTTGATAAGAGAAAAAACGAAATATACTTATTTAAAAACCTATGCATATTTTTACAAGACTGCTACTCATCTCCTTCAAATGTGAGCAATAAATAAAAAAGACTTCTTTAAATAATAATGGATGATGTTCTTGAGTCATATGAAGCAAAAATGCGATATGTATTAAATCATTTTATTCATACTCCTGCCTAAATTTATTTCCTCCCAGTTTTAAAGCTATCGCAATGCGCACGACGAACGATTTTATGAGAATATGTTTGATACGATAAGGATACCAATTTACTGGATGTTCTCAATATGCTTTCTGACTTTTGATGAATCCTCAAGAGACATATTACTGTGCCACGTACAGCATAAAATCATATAATTCCATATTTCATATCATTTGCATTCTCCATGCAAACATTATTTGTTGCGTGTTCATAGAAATGTTACATTTGTCTCATAGAACGTTCTTAAGCTGTAGAACGGTTCTGATTACGTATTTAAATTCAGTAGAAAAATAAATAAAAAAAATCTGAAAGATGTCATATTTTAAATTACTTTAAAAGGGACTTTTTTTAATATTTTGTGCTTTAACATTATTTATTAAATATCATGTTCTTCACACTTAAGCCAAAAATTTCAGTTCAAGAACAATGTCACAAAATAATTTTAAAATGAGCATGTCTTTAGAGTGTCCGATACACAATCTCACGCGCTGAAGATAAAAGATGTTTTTCTGTACACCGTTGCCATTGCTCGCTTTGAAATCCTTGAGTTTGATAATCAAACATTCGTTAAAGTTTTTCAAACTATGAAATCGAGGATAAAACAAATTACAAATTACAAATTTTGGTTTCCAGATGCCCATATTCGCAGGAGGATTGCGTTATTCAAAATTTGATGTCTGTAGGTACCGTTGTTTTATCACAATAAGAGAAACATACATGCATTTATGCAAATTCTTCATTATTTAATTTTTTTATAATAAATTAAATATATAATTTAATTTCTTTAAATCAGCAATAGAGAGTGATAATATTTGGTAGCAACAGTTTGAAAAGTGAAACAACGCTTTTAGTGAATCAACGCAAAATGCCAAAACGAAATTACTAGTCCTGCGCAAATTGCCCCTTTGGACTTCAAATCACTCTACCGACTTAAATAACGTCGCGGAACTAGAGTCAGATGGGTCTTTGAGTGTGACTCAGCAAGCTTTGCAGCTGCTCTCAAGATCAAGAAGATTTACTCCGGATGGCATGGACACGCGGTCAGAGAATTCCTTGGTATCAAGAGATGCTACAGGTGCCAGCAACTGGGGCACTTGCAGGATGTATGAAAACGTGAGACACAATATGCGCATTCTGCGCAGGGAAGCACCATGTGCGGAACTACAGAGCACAATCACCAGCCTGTATCAACTGCGGCATTGCAAACAATAAATATGGCACGTACCATAACTTCTGGCAAGCAGCCTATCATTTCAGCTGTCCTGAATACCAGCTGTTTCGAAAGACCATTCATGGGCCAGACGCATACGAAACAACACCGAATACTAGTGAGCAGATGCAAGTTCAAATCCAAACTCCTTCAAAATACGCGAGTAACTCCCACGCAGTGCAAGAAACAACAATTGATATCAATGCAAGCATACTACAACAAGAAGAAATAAGAGCACTTCAAATTGATTTGCGACGTGCTAGAGCGGCAACAACCCAACTCGTGCAATATGCTACGGAAACTAAAGTGGACTTTATTTTGGCACAGGATCCATACTCTCACTTAAATAAAATGACAGAATTTCCTTTGGCATGGACGGTAATCCAGGCGAACGAAGAGACGAATCCGAGGACAGTAACAATCTGTTGCCAACGGAAGTGGTCACCCAACATTATTTCAGCATCAAGGGGTATGGTCTCCATTTCAGTGGAAGCTATGGACCTTAGCTTACTCATCACCAACTCATACCGCCTGCAGCCGACCTGTCTGAAGCTCTTGAAGTACAACAAAGAATTATCAGGAAATACCCTATGGCACAGCATCTGCTGCCTTGGGGTTACAACGCGCATGCTGAATCCTGAGGATAGCCTGACACAAATTTGTGGGGGCAGGATGCTAAAGACTTTTCAGCAAGCAACGACCTGACGCTGCCCAATGTCCCGAATAGCCCGCCCACCTATGAGACCATTCATGGGAAGATGTGGCCAAATCTCACGCTCTCTTCCGCATCTTTGGCTTCAAAAATTTGCAACTGGACCGTTCAAGATATTCCATCCCTCTCGGACCACAAGTATATCACATTCCAAATTTGCCAATCTCATGCCAGTTATGCGATGAAGCGTTATAAACATACAAGGAACAAACTCACTAAATTTACAGCTCAAGTTAAAGAGGCTCTCATACGAGCAGAAACAGATTTAGATACATGCCAATTTGCCAGCGATATGAACTCATTTACAAATGACTTAATCAAAGCTCTGCAGAACATCTGCAACAGAATCTTCTCTTTAAGGACTCCAAAAATGATGTATGCTGCAAACTGGTGGTCGAAAGACCTCAGGGCGCAGCGCAGTCCGACTAGAGCTTTAAGCGGAAAAATGAAGGCAGAATATAATCAGGAAGCAAGGCAACCCTGAGCGTAGTTTACAAGCTAGCATTAGCTTCCTACAAGAAAAATATTCTAAAAGCCAAGCTACAAAGCTGGCGTCTATTCTACACGAACGACACTGAGGAGTATGGCATCTTATACAAAATTGCCTCATACAAAGCGTTTAAACCTCCGCAACACAGAGAATATGCACACACAGTGCAAAGTGATATGAGTTCCAAGGAAGCAACAATTAACACCATACTTGATGGCAGTTTTTCCACGAGATCCGGAGGAAGAAATGAAATTACGGGAGTATCCAGCATACAGCCTGTCCACCACAACTGCAAATGATGTGCCATTTACAAACTCAGAAATTAAGGCTGTAATCCGAATGCTAAACAGGTAAAAAGGCTCAAAGATCTGATTCCCTAGATAACAACATTATTAGAGCTATCCACAATGCAAGACCAAGTTTCCTTACTAAAGTCTTTAATAAACTCCTAAATATCGAATACTTCCCTATTCAAGACGGGGCAGGTAATCCTTTTCTCCAAGCCAGAAAAGGATCCATCCGACCCTTCATCATGTACGCAAATCTGCCTGCTCCCGGCCCTGGGAAATGTATACGAAAAACTCGTGACAATGCGGTTAAAATATCATCTGACTATTCGTAATATTCTTTCGAAAACACAGTTCGGCTTTCGTGAGTAACGCTCAACTTTGCACCCCTTGGAACTAATAAAACAGGAAATAATTGATATCAAGAGCCATAAAAAACATGCAGCCGTCCTCAGCCTGGACCTGCGAAGCGCATTTGACTCTCTTTCGTGGCCTGCCATTATAGAGGCCCTATATGAAGCGAGCGTTCCGAACAACCTCCTTTAAGTCTATATTAGCTATTTGAGTGACCGGAATTTTGTTACGGTGCACAGTGGAACACGGAAAGAAACTCCGGGATGTCCGCTGGGCTCATGCACAGGTCCAGACTTGTGGAACATCACGTTCAATTCGATTCTCAAATACCAGTGGCCTAAGCATACAAAAGTGATAGTGTGCGCCGATGATGCCACTTTTGTTGTTCGAGGACACAGTACAGATATTCTTCAAGCAAACTGTAACGAAACAATAGCTCTTTTCAGTCGCCTCTGTAACCAGAAACGCCTCCAAATTTCAGAAGCAAAATCTTGGTATATCTTGTTTCACAAGCCCGGACAAACGTTATTAAGCAATCCAATTATAGAAATGAATGGGAAAAAGTGAAGCGGGTTAAAGAGCTCAAGCTTTTAGGCCTCCTCCTTGGTGAAGATTTATCCTGGCTACCACACCGGCGTGAGCAGAGGAAAAAGGTCCAATGCATAACTAACAACCTTAAGAAAATGCAAGGTTCAGATTGGGGCCTAAGATCCCACATTCTAAAAATAATTTATATCACAGCTTTAGAAAAAATTATCACGTACGGAGCAGCAATCTGGGCTACCCCATGACCACGCGAAAAATAAAACTTTTAAGTAGTACGCCCGTTTGTGTTAGCAATAACCAAGGCCTACAGCAGCGGCTGCAGTCCTAGCAGGGCTGATCCCGCTCCACCACAGGCCAGTTACGGAGGCAGCTGTCACAAGGGTCGAGTTATTGAGACGCTCAGTAGTGCACGGAGGACAACACTGTGACCCAGTTGATTATGAGCAAACAAAAGAGTGCATCCTTCACATTTCGGTGTCACATTTCATCCATCACATCCTTCACATTTCATCTTCTAAGAGTGCATCTTTCACATTTCGGAGCAGGCATCCACGCCCACACGACAATGCTTGACAGTGGCAGAGACCCAGCAAACGCAATCAGCCTTTTCACGGACGGCTCGCACCTTAATGGAGGAGTTAGCAGTGGAGTGGTAATCAGAAGGCACGATACCATATTAGCTACGTGGAAAGGGCACTTGGGATCTGAGAATTCCGTTTTTCAAGCCGAAGCGGTGGCCATTAGAGAAGCCATAGCAGCTGCAGATGACTATGAGGGGAACATGTTTATCATTTTTTCAGATAGCCTCTCAGTAATTCCTGCGATCCGAAATCCTTTTCATCTTGCTCAGCTCATAGAAGACATACAATGCATGCTCCTTGAAAATGAGAGCCACAAGGCAACTTACATTTCCTGGATAAAAGCTCACGCCGGGCACCAGGAAAATGAAGAAGCGGTGAGCTTGCAAATGAAGCCGCACGCAATATAGATGGGCATATTGTGTCCATCCTGCTCCCAAAATCCTATCTCAAGAGAAGTATCTTGACCACTGCACTACAACATTGGCAGGATGAATGGGACGGAATTCTTCAGGGTAGAAGAGCCCATGTTTTTTACAACAAAGTTTCTACCGACCACCTAATTTCAACACTTTATATAACCCGTTTCGCCACAGACAATTGTCCTTTTCCAGAATACTTCTGGAAAAGAGGTTTTGTTTTCTCTAACTTCTGTATGTGCAGGCGAGGCGGAATCCCCACATCATTACGCAACAACGCGTCCACTCACAGAGGCGTAGCACATGCGGTTTCCAGACGCTGATGACCCATTTAACCCTTTGCGGCACGAAGTGCCCGGTCTGGGCACACCTGTGTACACACAGAAAAATTAAATGAAAAAGGTTTTATATATTACTATCGGTTTCTTTTGACATTCTTTATTAACACTAGATGGCATCACAAGAAAAATCTGTCCATACATTTCAGCCATGTTTAGTTTTTTAAGACCCGCATTTTTTAAAGAAATCTTCAAGATTTTTTTTAAGATATAAAAGGAATTGCTTGAAAAGAAATTTCTCTGTTATTTTCAAGCCTGTATGCTGAGCTCTTTTTCCTATATTAGTTTTAAATTTTTACCTTGATATCTTTCCTAATATCTAATGACAAACAGCTGGTGAGCCCAGAATGGGCACACTGCGCCGCTAGGGCTAGACATAGAACTGTATGTTTGTTTCCCCGCAGTATTTTCTTCATAGTGAGCTCATTAAGTACAGAAGCATAAGTGCACATCTGTGTTTCATTTCCTGTTTTTCATTTTCTTTTTTCGTTTGTTTCTGGAGGGCTAAGAAATTGTTGTGGTATTTTTCTGAAGGTCAGGGGTAATTTTATCAATTAGCTCTTTGATTTTCACTAGAGTAGTGCTTTTTTTCTTCCGCTTTTGTTGAAAAACGTTTTCTTCGCTACGATTGGATCGTTTTGAGTTGTAGATGTTTATTTAATATTATTTCATAGATTTTTTTCCTTAATTGTAGGTATAATATTGGCTTATTTTTTCTGATTTTTAATTATTTTGAAAATGGATCGGAGAAGCCTGACCAAGTTACGTTTTTTTTCATTTTTACACATGTCATTATATAATTAAGAAGAGTTTTTTTTCTTTATTATTTTGGGGGGGTAGAGTAGCAGATCTTCCTCTGGTGCAACCTGGGTAATGCCGAATCTGCTACGATTATCAGAATCTAGTGTTTTTTAAACGTTTATGATCATCTTTTACTCTATTACGGGCTTCCCAGCAATGCCCGCTTCATCGCTCTTTCCGAAGCTCTATTCAATCAGTGTGCCCGCTCTGGGCACACCCACAGAATTAAAACGGTAAGTGCTATGTTTACAAAATTTTACCTGTGTACTCATCTGAGCCTGCTTAGACTGCCTACCAATTTTTTTATTGAAATTCCAACTTTAAAAGGTAGCGTGCCGCAAAGAGTTAATCGGTTCTTCATCAAGCACCAGGACTCCCTTAAATTAAGGAGTATAATGGAAAAACTAGAGGCATTAGGGCGGGATCTGTGTCATGCCGATTAGTACGCGCCAGTTTATTATTGATTATTTATTGTATGCTGTCTATGCAGTATCTATACATCTGTAATATTTTTATACACCTGTATATTGTGCAGTGTCTGTATATCTCCTTAACGTCAACATAATGAAAAGTATAATGTCCGTATCAATATTCTGTATCTGTGTAATATGTAGTAATGTATTTAGGCTCTATGTATTTGTGTGCTGTCTTGTATTGGTATGCAGTACCTGTGTCTTCATTCGTATTAAAAATCTGGGTAGTATGTTTAATATCGGTATAGTTTATGTAATGCAGTTTAATATTTGTGATTCATATTTTATATCTGTGTAATAGTGTAATTAGCGTCTGTATATCTGCTTTCTTTCGTCATTTATTGTATTTGTAAATCTGCGTTCTTTCCTCATTTATCGTATCTGTATATCTGGGTTAGTATCTATATATCTGTATATCCGCGTAATGTCTTGCATTAATAATTAAAAATAATTAGAATCTGAGTCTGCATTCGCATTTAATATCTGTGAAGCAAGCAGTAGTGTATATAGTAGCTGTTTATCAGTATGCTATAGTATCTGTGTATCTGTTTCAATATTTAGCACCAGTGTAAGTATGGAGTTGCGTATTTAGTATTTATGAATTTGTGTAAAGACTTGCATTAGTGTATTCGTATTTAATATATGTGTAATAATGTATTTAGTATCTGTATATCTGCGTAAAATCTGTGTATTGTGTAACAGTGTATTTAGCATCTATGTGTCTGTATAATATCTGCATTAGTATTTAATATATGTTTCAGCATCATAATTATCTGTGAAATTTAATTTAATTAGTATCTATATTGTAGTTATTATCTGTGCAGCAATATGTAAAATGTGTAGTTTAAAGTCTCCTTTAGCATTTGTAACATCGTAATAAACTCCCCTGCGTTCCTTGTGGGGTGCCGAGGGTGTCGTACTAAACAGTTGCGGGATCTGTACAATACCCGATTAATACCCGATGTAAGCCACCAGGATGTCCGAACCCGCTTTCGTTACAAATATATATCCATAATGAATTTCACTAAAATCTGCCTTCAGCGTTTCAGAAATTCAATATAATGTAGAAATTACCTTAATTTTGCACGTGAGCGTATAGTAGAGTAAGGAAATTGCACATGGGGTTTGAATTTCTCTTCTATGACACGCAAAAATCCTAAAAATACTCGTCATCATTATTTTTTCGACTGACTGCTGATTTCCTGATGTCACCACCTCAGAACTATTTTAGTGACTTAAGAGGATATTGATATCACTTCTGAAAATTGGGCTCTTGATGAGTAACCATAATGTATCCTATCATTTGCATTAAAGTTTAAGTTCTACAAATTAAGGGGCATAATTATTCTACAGAAAAATACAATAGAAATAGCGTTATAAACTTCTCATGTTTCTCATGCATTTGATTTACTTACTATACTTTCTGAAACACGGAATATCTAAAAAATGCTTTAAAATCTATGTTACTAAAACACTGAAATAATCCGTAGTTACTGTTCCAAGACTGAAGATAATTACAATTTTGTCTTTAAAGATATGTAATTTGATTTATTTCAGCTCCGTTCTATTTGGTACTCGAATGCTTGACAGACGTAATCTATTAATCTTATAAAATTTATAGATTTCACACTTTTCAGTACATAGGAAGTTTGTACTGATCTAGACACTAAAACAGTAAAGATATTCACTGTATAAATAAAACAATCTACATCAAAACTGCGAAGGTTATGGCTTTGCAATGAGAATGATGTACAATGTAAAATATATTACAAAGATAAACAAAAGACTTCAAAGTTCCTTCAAAGTTAAAAACTTTTCCTGAAACCACTGTCATGTCGAAAGAATTGTTGTTTAAAATGTATCGGTCAGTAATATAGTTTTCGTGGGTGTCTGTCGCCGCCGGAAATAGAAAAGGTCTTATTGACTTTCAAGTTCAGAAAGAGAGCCTGAATTCTACCTTTCTTGTTATTCAACAATGTGAGTCTGTCCTCCAGTCATTCATCACTTGGTTTTCAGTCCCTTCCTCGAGCTAGACTTGAATGACACCGTTAAATATTTACTACTTTTCCTCAAACTTTCAGTGCTGTCTCTGACAGCTGTCGGATTCTCGAGTACACCTCGACGACAGACTATGGCTACTTGCATTGAATAAAATCTTTCCCATACTGATGCCAGAGGGTGAGAAAGAATTTACTGTTGTATTCTACTTATCTCTTCAATGTATTTCTGGTACTTTTGGACAGTTAGTTTTTGTACAGTAACTGGAATTAGTGCTGGAAACTTTGCTCTTTCATTCGATTATTGTGTATAGTCAAACATTATACTATACAAGATACTTATCTTGTATGAAAGTAAATAGCACTTGGCTATAAAAATTGGGTACGTTATACTTGAGAATAATTTTAGGTGTTCCACATTTGGGTACATAGCTCAGCTACTGTTTAAGGTGAAAACTATGAAATGTAGCATATTAATTAAATAAATAAATAAGCTAAAGTTTCGGAATAAACACGCAAATTTAAAGAAAAGCGGAATAATCAAATTATGAAAGGAAATGAAAAGTTTGCATCCTGTTTTTCTCATTCTGATTGGAAGCTGACATCTTTATACTGCGATTACATATTGAAACTGATTTTTATAACGAGCAATCTTAAATCACTTCATAAAATCACTTTAATCATAGAACTTTTGTACGTATTGCACGTTAACTGAAAATATAGACGTGAAAGGCAGATTACAGTTATACGTTGCTATACGTTAGTTGATAAAACTTGACTATTGTCAAAAACTCTTATTATATTCTTGTTCTAGGAGTATAAAGTATTTCTCCCGGATTCTTGGCATGGCCTCGTGGCGTATTGGTCAGCTCGGCGCGTATTCGATAGGCCCGTGTTTCGAATCCCGGTGAGGGCATTGCTCTTTTCCTGCTTCACAAATTATGTACAAATGGCGCCCGAACTAAAAAAGTGTAGGAACTAAAAGTAGCAGTTTCGGTAGTAGTTAGTGTCGGTGGTGGATGATGACTCTCCACCGCCAGTATTTGACGATTGGGTCCCCCCTAATCTCCAGTCGCCCTTTAAAAGGGGGAGTATATAAGGTATTTCTCCCGCCTTCTTGGCATGCCTTCGTGGTGTAGTGCTCAGCAGGCTTGACGCGTATTCAGAGAGGCCGGTGGTTCGAATTGCGGGAGGGCTTTGCTCATTTTTCACATCTCCTGTTTCCAAATAACCTAATAACTCTCCAGGCATGCGAGTTGAAATCACTACGAACTTTGACAGAACGTGATTTTCTTTGCTTAGTATAAATAATTTCTAGTTTTTGGATGTTAAAATCGAAGAATAAATAGCAACGCAAGTGAAATTAGAAATCAAATTAAATTAAGAAAATTAAAAAGAATTAAGATTTTAAAGTTGCACCAGAGGATTTGTTAAGGCTTTTTATGCTGTCACCGAGTTCACTGTTTACCATTCTGCTCTTGGACTCACTGCTAATACATTTTTTGGTCAATTCATCATCCTTATTAAACATCACTTTCTTCTAATTTACTCCATATAAAATTCAATAGCAAACAAAAATATATTAAAAACAGCATATATTTAGAAAACATTAGCAGAACAAACAAGCAACAGAAGTTTATTGTAAAACAAAACGAAGAAATCAATTATAATGCAAACAGAAATTTAAGAAATGTGATATAATGAAATGAAAACTATGTAAAATAAATTGCAATTTGTTTTCCGACCGATATGATATAAAACTATAAATCAAGGAATGACGCTTTTTCTTTACAGAAGTCATGGATTCGTGTTCCCAAGTATTTCTATATGAAATAGTAATCCATTAGCTGAATTGCACGTTTAATTAAACTATAAAAATTATATTTCTCATGAATCAAAAAAATGCTCCTTAATCCGAAAAAATATGTATATTTTGGGAGGGGGTAGGATGGAAAGTCTTCTCGGGAAATGCAAAAAAAATGCTCTTTATTTTCCCCAGTTAGTTTGAGATTATTCACGCTGACCTTCCTTTGTTGGACAGCATGGTAATAATTTATTTTTTTTAATTTATCCAACATTTAGTACGAAGGTAGTATTTCAAGTGACTGACTGCAGTTAGATACAATAATAAAGAAATTATCGTATCTGTAATGTTCACACAATATTCATTCATCAAATTGTTACTTAAGTTACTAAAGTTATAAACTGAATAAGAGAATTAAAATTTATGATCTTCACTACTTGTAGCCAAACAGATTAACAGATTAGTTAGACAATATCTTTACCTTACATCTAAAAAGGTAGAATAAGCAGCTGTGCTGTTTAAAATGAAGTGTCGTTGCGTCTAATTGTCATAAAAATACTTTATAATCTTTTAGCGATTAAATTGCCGAAGTGCGGTTATCCACAGCGTATGTAATGATTTTTTTAATTGGGGAAATAGTTCTAACAAATTTATTACTTCCGCCGTTGTTCTTATTGCGCTTACAGTCCTAGCAACGAACTTATGAATGATCACGGAACTACCGGAAGAGCAGATCATTGGCCTGATACCCTCAGGCAGGAAAACTTTTCTATACCCTATCCCCCTTTTTTTTTCAAAAGTATTTGAGGAAAGAAATTCGAGGATCTCGTACTTTCCATTAATATCAATCTCTCGAAGGCTTTTGATTGTAGTTTATCCATGCCCCATGATAATGTACAAAGATACTATACATTCACAAGCACCTATATTTTCACTGAGATTCACAGTTGATTTTGCTAATCATCATGCGGCTTAAGTGACCTTTAACTGTGAACTGCTCCTCATTTCCAGTTGATTCTAAAGGCTGCTGAACATTGTAGTACCATCGCTTTACATATCACATTATAAAATATCAAATACCTCTAGAGATAAACCTACATTTTTAACTAGTACCATGCAGAAACAAGCTAGTATGACACATATAACAGACATGTAACCGATTTCTCATTTTATCAACATTGATAGGAATATATATAATTAAATATCTTGAACTAAATATGATTGCAATGCCATCAAAACTACGTAACACATAATGTGTAGCTGTAAACACAATCAAGATTTGAATGTTATATGGCTGTGAATGTAAAAGGGACTGATGTAATTTATATTTACGGATAGAAAAGGAAGCTTATGAAATACTCAACAGTTAATTCCGATGAATTCAGCTTAATAATATAGTAAATAATATTAAATTAACTTTTAATATTTCAAAGACGACTTCGGAGTTTTAGAGTCAGAATTTTTCTCATCAGCGAAATAAAAGTATGGATTTAGAGACATCATAGATAGAACGAAAAGGAGAAAACATTTTAGCAATATTTATTCTCCGAAAGAAATCCAACATGGTCCTGAACACGAAACTTCCTAAGCAATCATAACTGCTGATTTGAAAAGCAGCATCCACTGACTGGTTGAATTATTTTAACATAATAAAGTTCTTTAAACGCTGATGAAATCCTTTGACGCTCTTGGTCTTTGCATTCCGATGGGAGAAGTTTGCTAATTCCCAGTGGGGTGAGTTTCGGTGGAGGAGTTGTTTGGAATTCGGAAATCTTGTAGCAGTTTGTTTAATTCGATGTAAATAGGAATTCTTTATTTTGTACAATCTTGCACAAAAGCATCTCATGCGACAATCATATATTTGTAGGAAATGTAACATATTCTGCGATACATGTTTCTTTACTTCATAATATTTTCGTTCCACAGCCCATCGAGGTTCACTTGTTTAAAATGCTTTTAATCTGTGTTATGATTGTTAATAAGCCGAATTCTCAATTTTCTGTCTACGTTTCCTATGAATCTCAGAACAACGAAGATACTTAGCAGTCAATATAATCATAAATTATGCTAATGAGATCCTCACTAAAACCTAAAACCTTTCTCATACACTAAACAGCTCTGGCCCAAAAATATGCCCTAGTGAAACCCCTGCAAAAATGCCAATGATGAAACAGAAGTTATTTTCAGTACGGTCTCTGAAAGCGTTATCATTAATGTAGGAACTAATGATGAATATAATGTATATATAAAATTTCAGATGCATCAGCTTGTAAATGAAATTCTAATGTTACTCAAGAGCAAATGCGTTTTCAGTCAAAGATACCAAGCACAAAATAATAATTTATTGAAGACATATTGTTACGAAAAATTCGGCGGTTGCGCCTGTATGTAAGCTTTCCGGCATAGCACTAGGGTTGCCATAAAATAGTGTATGGTAGGGTTGCCAGATTGGCGACTTTATCGCCCATTTGGCGACCAAATCGGCGATATCCCATGGTCCAATCGGGAAGCTTCTAGAATAATTTCCTGTCGAGATATTTCTCGAAACGTGTCGAACTTAAAGAAAAACTATATAAACCCTTGCGTTTCTGAGTTGCGAGTTAGTTGTTGCGAGTTGCGAGATTGTGAAGCAGATTGTGAAGGAGTTGCGAAGTAAGTTGCGAAGATTGTGAAGCATCGTGAAGTGTTGCGAGCAGTGTGATTAGTTGTGAGAATAGCTGCTACGCGAGAGTTCTGTGAACGGAAAGCAATCGAGATAGTGCTTTGCCGTGAAGCTATCTTTACAGTATAGCTTGAAAGTGGATTGGTGATTGTTCCACGGTGTTTGTTATAAGTTTAGTGTTGCCGTGAAGCTACCTGTACAGTTACAGCCTGAAGCTGTGTTGCTGATTGTTTCAGCGTATTTATTGTAGATTTTCGACGCTTTTAAAGGTGATTTTGGAACTGTGCTGTAAATAGTGATTCCTGTAAATAAATTGTGCTTTTTATTGTTCTGCATCGTGTTTTCATCGGTTTACTCTCAAATCCACGAACCCGTAAAAACGCAACAATATAGTCAAATCCATATACACACTACACAAGAAAAAAATTAATGGGACAGTTCTATAACTCCCGTTCTACTCGGCCGATTGACGAAATTCAAATTGCGTTTTTGATGTCTCGAAACCGCGACTTACAATATCTATAAGATTATGTATAGCATTGTTCTAATATAGGTATTTTGACACAAAATCGGACTTTTTCTGAAATGACATGCCAATGTTTTTCCGTATTTAGGTTCTACAAATGAAATTATGAATAAATATTACTAAAATTTATTTTGTAGAATATTTTATTTTGTAAAACATGGTGCGAAATTTACGAAGAGATCCAAAAATTTATCTTGGCGCATTTTTTAGTTTGCGCTTAGAAAAATTTATCTTTTTGTTTATAGCAACCTATTTTCCTTTCCTTTTTTATCATTCTACACGAGCGGAAAAAAGGTAACCATTCATATTTTTAAAAATGAAAAAAAAAAATTGAAAGCTTTCAGATTTTACACTACGCCCAAAGGGCCTTTTTTTAATTTTTTGTATCTTACCTTTATTTATTAAATATCATGTTTCTTGCAATTAAACCGTGAAATTCAATACAGCAGCAATATCGCAAAATAATTTTAAAATAATTATCTTTACAATTTCCGATGTACAGTCTCGTGCGCTGGAGATAAAAATGTTTTTTCCGTAGAGTGTTGCCATTGCTCGTTTTGAAACCGTTGAGTTTGTTAATCAAAAATTCGTTAAAGTGTTACAAAATATGAAATCGATAATAAAACAAAATCCCAAATTTGTCCTTCCTGTGGTAGAAGATTACGTTATTCAAAATTTGATGGCTCTAGGTACCGTTGTTTTATCACAGTGCTAGAAACATACGCACATTTATGCAGATTCTCCAATATTTAATTTCTTTAAATATAATGCAGGGCTCTAATATTTAGTGGCAACAATTTGAAAAGTGATACTCCGGTTATAGTGATTCAGCGCAAAATACCAAAACGAAAATAATAGCTCGTCTGGGCTAACGCCCTATAGGCTAATAATTTTAACAAAGTGTGTAAACCATATTTCATATTATTATCGTTCAAAAGAAAAAAACTATTTTCAAAACGCACCAGAATGTAAATTAATATACATCTTAGAAACATTTTTTGCAACTGGGCCTAGAAATACATCTACTTTAAGATGATGTTAAAAATTTTATAGGTTATATTACAAAACTCTTCGAAAAATTTATAAAAAGTATTTAAAAATACAAAATTTAAAAATAAGTCATAAAAAAATGCGAATTATATTTGGATTAAGCCTAAATTTCGAATTCTGAAAGAAAGAACCAAGTAAGTTTAGTAAAGAGATATTAATAAATATATATCAAATTCTACTAACATTGAAGAGTTAAATTTTTGAGAGCGAATTTTTTAACAACTTTTCTTACGATTTTTACAAAATTAGGCAGTTTGGCATAACTTGAGTGGTAGAATCGAAATATGGAAAATTGCTGGTATGTCGTTTCAGAATAAGTCCGATTTTGTGTCAAAATACCTATATTAGAACAATGCTATATATAAATCTAATACATATCCTAAGGCGCGCTTTCGAGACATGAAAAACGCAAATTGAATTTCGTCAATCGGCCCAGTAGAACGGGACATATTGAACTGTTCTTTTTTTTTCGCAGTCTACAATTATAAGTAATAACAGCACAGATTCGGAAACTTCTTTTCATTTTCTTTCAGTATCCAGATATTTATCTGTATTGCTTACTAACTAAAAGATGAAGAACCTGAGTAAATAATATTTTCCAGACTAAAAAGGAAAGTGAAATTTAATCTTTAACGCCTATCCATAAAGTGCGTATATTTTCAATTTCGGCTGCGAGTAAACATTTTGTGCAATGATGATGCAAGTATTGTTACAGACTTTGTATTTATTTAGAATTGTAATTAAAATTGTTTTATTTTCCCATGCAACGCAGATGGAAAAGTTAGAAAAGTAAAAATACAAGCGCGCGTGCATTTAATATTTAATAAATAAATATCTCGTAATTGCTGTTGCCATCCAGAAAAATCAAGAAAATTGATTTTAACAGAATGTTCTCGTGAATAATTAAAAAGCTTATAAAAGCTGAGTTAAAACACCTCAGCTCGGTTGCTGTATTTTTATGTGAACTGTATATTTACTTAGCGTTGTTATTGATTGTAGCGAATTCGCTGTGAGATTGGATTAACTTTCTCTGACTTGAATTGAGTTCCGTTTAACGTTTGAGATATTGTGATATTGTACGAATATCTCTGAGGAAATATTTCAGCCTTTTGTTTTATTTCTTGTGAAAAGAATAAATTTTATTAACTTTTATCGACTTGTGCATTCAATCGAACCCATACGCAATCAAGAATATCTCAATCTGACCCTACATAATCAAATTTTCATACTCATTTAACTATTCACATTTTCATCATTAAAATTTTGATGGACATAATTATTTCAATTTTCATCATCATCATACACAACGGACTTGTTTACACTAAAATCTTAAGTACCAAATTTACTATGAGTTTTACATGCTTAAAGATGCTGATGAGTTCAATTTCGGAAATATGTGAACTCAAAACGTCTTTCTTCATATGAAATTGTCCTTTAAGTAATGAAATATTAGTCTCTAGCCAGCTTCGAATAATTATCCCTTAACAGTGAAATTTGATTGATTTTTTTCTAGACCATTATGACATTATCTTACTGGCATATTAGTGCTCTATTTAATTAAAACCATATGCGGCTTTCATATTTTTCCTTTTGTTTAGAAAGAAACTTGTCTTGGTAATATCCAAAGTTAATCAAGTTTAGCTCCACCCGTCTAAGACTCTGTGAACGAACGCCACTGTTGTGATAGATGTTTAACATAATTTGAGCTCCGAACCTCCTGCTTTGTTTAGGCAAGTATTTTTAACCTTGCGGTTCTGATGTTTAAAAACAATTTTGAATATTTTCTACTCGACAATGCAACAAGAGTTGCTTCTCCTTTAATTTAGGACTACATGATCTGATTAACATCAACTGTCTCCCTGAGTTATCTAACTGGGCATACGTTTTCACAGTTTCAGAAGTACTTTTTCTTTATTAATGAATTAAAACCTTTATAACGACTGGTTTTCTTTGGTAGAATCAAATGGACGAAATTTCTAGGGAACTTAAGTGAATTATCACTATATCTTGTAAAGTATCAGAGACGGGTAAACGATGTAAATAACCCTTTTATTTAACTCAAATAAAAGTTAACAGAAGGCACCATTTGCGCTTACAGAAGCCGGCAATTACGGCTTAAATCAAAAGCAAGGAAATTGATTGAACTAAGTAAATGTAAGTTATCCTAACGGCTACACAGGTAGAGAATGCGCAAGCTGGTTCTGACTTAATGTCGGCTTGACATGCCTAAAGGTGAGAATAACGCAATGCCGCAAAATAAAGATTTCAAGAGAATCAAATTAGCAACGTGGTCTTCATCAGGCGGAACACGCTATGCTTCTACTCTCTAAAACTTTACTTTAAATACTATTTCTTTTTTTCCCTCATTTGAATATACACGAGCTAGATATTTATACTCTGGCTGGAAAATGGGAAACGACAAAGGCAGTAAAGTAAATTAATATAAAATAATAAAATGCATTAGAACATTTTCTTCCAATGATCAGAATTTAAACAAGCGTCGCAAACTTACCCAAAATACCTATGTGGAAGTTTGCTAGTAAGAAATGGGCACAAAAACTGTGCCAGAAAAAAAAATATACTTTTCTTTTTAGAATCACATTTTACAGCAAAACTCATTTTATCCGTTACCCTGCTGAATAATTTTGGATTTCAAAAACTTTGAGTTTGAGAATAAACGCGACACATATTTATTCTCTTCTCTTTGATATTTCTATTTAGCCTGTGAGGTTCCACCCTTATAAAAAAGAAATTAAACTTAACTAATGCTTAACTAAAACGATATAGCCGAAGCTATCAAAATTCTAAGTAGATGGCCCCTAAATATCGAATAAGCTAGCGAAGCTATCAAGGGCCTGTAATACGGCCGAGCGTAATAACAGCTTGGAGAGTCGTAGCCAAAATGCAAACGCGCGCTAGTCAAAATCTCTGAGGCTGTCTCTCGAAGTCGGTGGAACTTCTGCTTAAATACTACGCTTACTCATTTGCATTCAATGCGATTCTAAAGACACATTCTGGTAGGATATTGTAAGCTGAAGTTAAGGTGGACAGGAAACTAGTTTAAACTGAAGTTAACTCCTGTTAAACCACATTAACTGTTTTTAACTCCTGTTAAAAACTAAGGGTAAATCTTACAAGCCTTTTGTTAAACTACATTAAAAGGAGATTTTTTTTCCGCCCATAATATCATAAACAATTTATGAGGCTTTTATAAAATTAAAAAATTGTTCACCATTTCACAATTAATTAATCTAATTAATTCAGTTTCTTTTATACAGATTTACATTTCCATATATGCAAAAGAAATATACGTAGTTAAATTCAGATACACCAATAATTTTTACTCAGTTTACTGAAGCATTGTTTTAACAACTTTTGATCACATGAAAAACAATTTTCAGATATAATAAGTCACATTACCTTATTAATTTACTCTCAACAGGAATTTCTATTACATTTAACTTATTTTTCATTTTTAAATTGCATTGTTTAGGCTTTTCATCGCGAATTCCTTCCGGAATTCCTTTTTCGTGCACTGAACATATTTTTATGAATTATGCTTAGCATCGCTTTGTCAGTAAACAAATTATGTAGCAGCGGTACATCGTAAGAGAAATAAAAGCGAACTCGTTTATTCTTTAAAACAGAAATATTAATTAAGCTGCGAAATTAAATTCCTGGAAGACCAAGCACTTTTTAATCTGATAGCATAGCAGTACAAGTATCATGCCTGATACTTATTAGTAGTTTAAGATGTTATTAACCGCGTGAGCTAAATCCCACACGTTTTAATTAAATTTTTTGAGACTTAACTGACAGCATTCATTTGGTGAAATGCAGATTTAATTAACGGGGCTTGTTACTCTGTCTCAGAGTAATATGCACTTAGAAATGCTGTTTTCTATCAAACATCCTGCATTCTATAATATATACAAGAAAACAATTAGAATATTTTCAACTGCTTAGGTTTCATTTGTCGTGAGTCGCATATACGGGAAATAAAATTACGTTGACCACTGGAGCAAGTTGTTCCATTTCAGGTGAACGACAATTTAAACAGTGTAAATGTCTTTTCCGTTATAAAAATATGAGAAAGAACTTCCATCGACCGCCCGGTGTCGAAGTGGCTAGTTCGTCGCGCAGCTGCACCACAGGTCCGGTGTTCGATCTCCGGGCTGAGCAATGTTGAGTCAGCCTTTCTTTCATCCCTTAAGTGGGTACTACAAAATGAGTACCAAGTTCGCTTGAGGACTAAACATTAGGGAGTCTTCCGATAAGCTGACCACTTATCCAGGGCATGTGCTGATGCACTCCGGTACCCAAAAGGTCAAGAAAGCAGAAAAGGGCACTGCAGGCCGAACCCAGTGGGGATGTTGTGCCACTGACTTTAGTTTTCTTAGTTTGGAGAACTTCCATCGCCATACACGATTTAGAAATAAGCATTTTAAAATGTAAAAATTTCAGACTAACTGAAACATTAAGCTTCTCTGATTAGGAATAATTTTTTTCATTTTAAGAATAGTAATGGATAATGGTATTTTTCATAGCGGGACATTTTTCAAGTTTCTGATAATAAATACACAGTCCAGTCACATTAATGTGACCATCTGTCAAAAGCCAGAATAACCACCTTTCGCAGAGCGGACTGCTGCGAGACGTGCAGGAAGAGAGTCACATAGGTCCCTGAAGGTGTTCTCTGGGATGTTGAGCCATGCCGACTCTAATGCCGTGGCCAGCTGCGCTAGATTACGCGGTTGAGGATCCATGGCGCGAACAACTCGATCGAGATGGTCCCACAGATGCTCGATTGGGTTTAAGTCAGGTGAGTTTGCTGGCCAGGGGAGGACGGTAAACTCATCCTGGTGCTCTTCGAACCACGCACGTACACTGGCAGCTGTATGGCACCTCGCATTGTCCTGCTGGAAGATGCCATCATCCTGAGGAAAAACAATGCGCATGTAGGGGTGAACATGGTCCGCAAGGACAGATGCGTACTTGTATTGATCCATTGTGCCTTCCACAATGATCAGTGAACCTAGAGAATGCCAGGAAAACATTCCCCAGACCATAATGCTCCCGCCTCCAGCTTGGACCGTTCCGGCAATGGTTGCAGGGTGGTTCCTTTCAGAGGTTTCACGCCTTATACGCCAACGTCCATCTGTCCGATGGAGCATAAAACGCGATTCATCCGAAAACGCAACCTGTCGCCACTCAGTGGACGTCCAGCTGCTGTACTGGCGTGCAAATTCTAGCCTTCGCCGTCGATGAACAGCAGTCAGCATAGGTGCACGAACCAGGCGTCTGCTTCGGAGGCCCAGACGCAGCAATGTTCGCTGAATAGTACTTTGGGAGACACTTTTGGTAGCCCCTTGGTTCATTTTGGTGGTCAGTTGCTCAACGGTAGCCCGTCTATCTGCCCGAACGCATCTCCGCAACCGTCGTTCGCCTCTGTCATCTATGGCCCGTGGTGCACCACATTTGCCACGTCGCTGATTTTGGACAGTCCCATTTTGCCATGCACGGTACACTTTTACCACGGCGGCACGCGAACAGTTCACAAACTCAGCCGTTTCGGAAATGCTTCCACCCTTGGCCCGAAAGCCAATGATCATGCCCTTTTGGAAGTCGGATAAATCGCTTTGTTTCTGCATTACGCCAACGATTGAAATGTTTTCCGAAGCCCTCACACACCCTTTATATACGCTCAACTGCACTGTGCTGCCACCTGCCTTCTGTGATTGGTTATTTAACTCTGACATGGAAAGTACGTGGTGGTCACATTAATGTGACTCGACTGTGTAGTAATTCATGATAATTCAGATTTAATATCAAAAGCTACTGGTTTTTTTTTTACTGATGTTTGACTGTTATTATTAGCAACGCAATATATTGAAATATATCATGCCATAGTGTCATTTTTATGAATTTTGTAAGGGTTGTAAGGTTTTAGTTAAACTAACCAAGTTTTATTTTAATTTAAATCTGTCTATCTCCTCTCTGCTTCAACTTCCCGTCAGAAGAAGCGCGCGGTTTCAGCTTATGCTAATTTCGAAGTACGGCCAAGTACTATTTAAGCCAGAGGTAGAAACCTCTCAGTGTGAGAGAGCTTTAGTCTCAGATCACGGCCACTCGGCTCGACGTTCGTCTGACCAGGTAGCAGTTTAAATTTATAAGCCATAGTGCTTATTACGTGATTGCATTGTAAAACCATTTGAAGTGCGTTAGTATTAGTATATCTTGCTACGCACCCTTTTAGGGAGAGGCCAACTTCCGCGAATTGCTCTGCGAAGCAACCTTTGATTTAAGTTCTATTTTAGGTTTAGATTTAAATCTATTTGACTGTTAAGTTAGACCCAAGTGCGGTCTTTTACTTTCTGTATCGCTCCCGAGTTGGGAAGTTTGTAAATAATAGTGACTTAATAAAAGAGGATTTTAAATCCCTTCACGTGCAGTTATTATCCAGCACAGCAGTCACATCAGAACAAAGCTCAAGTTTCATCAGCTCACTGTTCCAGTTCAGGACTTAGAACTTGAGGATAAGAACCTGATTACAGACTGTATTTATGTTTCCAAAAATGATGCACAGAACACTCAGTCCTGATAGGGTTATGTTAATTTTTTAAGTTATTTTAAATTTTGAAACGCTTTCCTTTAAATTCTTGTTTCTCACTTACAACTCTATCTCGTTGCATGTGTATAAGGTAAGAAGAATACATAAAGAAAGTTTCGCTTACTTCTGCAGAAGAGCTTAGGAGTCCTTAATGGCGCGTGTTTGACGGCAGCCTACTTCATGGGCCTGACGTTCGTTCTACTCACTTGACATATGGCCGTATTGTATGTGCCTACTGATAGTCGCCGACTAATTGGACTAAAGGCTAACTACGTTAGGTAATTGTGTATAGATTCGACTAAGTCAGTTCAGTTCAGCATTAGATAAGTTTCCTAGTTTCTTATCGTGAGTTTAAAGCCCAAATGAAGGCTTTCCTGTAAACCCGAGAAGGGGCCGACTGTCATTATTCTTTGCGTGAATAAAAAGGGTGTTTTAACCTTTCTCTGAACTTTGTCGTTTACACGCTTAGCGATAAGTCCGTACATAGTTCAATACCCACATAGCACAAAATCATTCTCGGGATATCCTGAGGATATTGCTCGCGGAATATGCGCACATCCTCAGTACATCCTGGAATATCCCCCCGAACCTCCTAAACACATCTTGCCGAGTGCTTATTGTCACATCCTAGTATATCCTCAGGGCATCCTACCTAAGTCCCATCGACAGCGTACGGGATGTTGTTAGGCCCTGAAATCCTACTTACTACATACTCAGTACATCCCGGGATATCCCACTAACCTCCTAAACACATCCCATTATATCCTGAGAAAATTCTATCTAGGTGCCATCGACAGGGTATGGGATGTTATTGGAATTTAAAGTCCTACTTACTGCATCCTCAGGACATCCCTTAATATCCCAGTTTCCTCCTAAACTCATCCTCCGAGTGCCTAATGTCACACCCCAGTATATCCTTAGGACATCCTATCTAGGTCCCATCGACAGCATATGGGATGTTATCATGATTTGAAATACTAGTTGTTACACCCCAGAACATCCCTTTAACCTCTTAAATACATACTCCCGACTGCTTAATGTCACATCCCAGTGTATTCCCAGAAATCTTCCTTACATTCCATTGAAAGTGTGCGAAGGTGTTGTGATGATATAAAACCTACTTATTTTCCACAGATAGTCTCAAGTCCTCCTTCTATGGTTACTACGAAAAAATAAGAAATGTTTGAGTTTAGATATACATATATATTTATACAACTTTTTTTTAATTTGAATTTCAATTTATTTAATAATTTGTAAATATATCTAAAATTGACCAAGGGACTTAAAATGAATTATTAATACAAAATATTATAAGAGAAAATTTTGTTTTAAAATATTAAAAATCATTTTAACCATTTAATAGCCTAAAACTGAATTCTTCAATATATTCATATTTAAATTATTCTACAAAATCACTGACGTCAGTTAATTTGTATTCAAAATTCAATAATAAAATAAAGCATTTAATAACCTTTAAGTAGTGGACCAGATGTGTGAAGATTTGAAATTCTGAACTTAAGTCGGTTGCGTTGATTGAATCATTATTGATGGCTACAATATGATTGAACAGTTCATGAGTTTGTCTTGCTATTGCTGTAATGGAGCAGAAGATTTTAATCAATTTTTATAGAAGGCATATAGCTTTCAAATTTAAATGCACTGTAATTATCTAACGGCCCAAACATTTTTACATCTTCGAAAATATGCAGTAGGCCGTGAACATTATGAGAAATATGCTGCTTTCCATAATTAAGTTCAAAATTTACTACGAAGATATTTAATGTTATTATGTGATTTAACGTTATTATGCTGTGGGTATTCATGAACTGTCGGCCGATTTTGTATTTCGCAGAAGAATCTAGTCGAAATATATGAAGTAGTAAAAAATGAACATATAGCTTTTCGTTTGAAATTTCTTTTAAAACAACTGGACCAGTGTAAAGTAAAAATTGACCGTATTCTGTAGCTTTCCAGTGTTTCAATTCTTTTAGGGTCCTTGATTATTTTGCAAATTCAATCGGTAGGCTTTAACCTAGTCAAATTTTTTAAATTAATTCAATATTTTTATGTGGTAATCATGCTTGTAAGCTGCCTCCGCCTATCCAAATAGTAATAATTTTTCGTACTGCTTCTAAGCACACAAGGCGCATCAAGTCTAACGGAATATTTATTAGGCCTATATTTGGAAAATTCCTTGAAATGGGATAATCGGTGTGGTAATCGTCATCAGTCAGTTCTTAAGACATAAAAAACTCGGTATTTTGACGTAGTTCACCAACAGATCCTGGAAAACATATCCTGTTGTTAACATACTTGCCAACAATATAGCATGAACAACTTGAATATCCAGTATGACCTTTAATATACAAAATATATGATTTTGCTGGCGCATCACATACAATATATTTCACAGGAAATTTTATGTTATTTTCATTTTCGAAGTTAATACCTTCATTAGATAATTTCACAGTTTCGTCCGTAAATTCTTTTAAAAAGTCATTAGCTTTTGATTTTAAACTACCATAATCCACGATAAATACGTTTCTAATAGAAATAATATTCATCAAAATCGGACAGAGAGAACTGTTATTTGATTTGAATATGGATAAACCATCAGTATTTATTGCTATTTCTATACAAGATAACTAAGGCAAAATTTTAAGGCTACACATTTTTTTAAATTGATTTTCTAAACCGAAATATACATAGTTTCCATCCCCCCATTCTTTTGGTAAAGGAGTTCCTAGGAGTACCCATGCGTGTACGCGCATCACTTGGTAAATTGTTAAAGCATTTATGACTCTTCAGAATTTTAATAATGGGCTCAAAGCATTCTGGCTGATTTTGAATTTTAAGCTCAATTCCATTAATTCCAGAAAAGAATTCTCACAAGTAGTGTGATTTGAAACATTGTACGAAATATTTCTCATTTCCCTTTTGTGTTCGAATGAAATAGATTCAGTACTGTCTTACCAACTTCAAAACAAGCGTTATAGGTCAAAGTACAAGTTATATGAGTTTCATATTCCGAATCACAGTTTGAACTGGAACTTAAAACATATATAAAATTCGGTACAAGCACTTTTACATAATTAAATGCTACTTCATCTTCTGGCGAGTCCGATAATATACGTTGATTTATTCTCCTATAAATTTCTCTTTTAGATATATGAGATATTTTTTTAGTTCTGATCCTTTTTGTAAAATAAGAAAAATTTTCGAAACTCACTTTTCGCACTTTTCATTGAAAATCGTTCTGTAACGCTTGTTTTTGAAGTCAGGTACTAACTGGAACAGAATTTGGAACGACGGCAATTAACATTTAAGCTTCAGCAGAATAGCTAAATTTTAGAAATCAAAAAGTAAATACATGTACCTTTCCCACTTTGTAGGGTTCTTCAAGGATATCACTTTTAAGGAGCAATTAACACCGTTGGGGGCATTACCCCCCCCCCAATTGTGACTTCAGATTTCAGATAAGCTTTCCGTTCCTGCGTTCTTTATTCCCTACAAAGGATGTTTCCTTTGTAAGAGGTTCAAAGAATGGAAATCTGCCACAAAGACATTAACAAAATAGAAATCTTCTGGGGCATCGGCTACAGAAAAATTGCTTAGGAGTTACATTCCGAGCAGAGCTCATATTCTCAAAAGCAAAGAAAAGGGGCAGTTTTACGAACATTGGCAATAATGGAAACAAAGATTTAAGAGTTTTCAATTCAATTGTAATTTATAACATAAAATAAAGTAATAAAACTCCTGAGTTTAGAGAATGCGTTTAATTTAAAAATTAAATTTTTAAATTAAAAACTAAATTTATTAAATTTAAAGTTTGAACATCTATTTTATCCGTTATCTAATTTTGAGTTTTTATAACAACATTTAAAGTTGTGTTATTTACCTTGAAGAAAAGTGTTTACTGCATTTTCTGGATGTTACAAATAAATTAATAAAGCAGTAAGTATTGTTAAATTATGAGGAGTCATGTAGCATTGTTGGCATAACGTTTAAGATTGGAGAGTGCTGGATATATTTTTTTCGCGCTTTGTTTAGCAAAGACGGGATATTTGTATGGCTAAAGATCTCTGAGGTAGCAAAGTGAAGTTTGAGGAGGGTAAGAACTTTATGTTACTTTTTCCCCTTTTTAAACCTTATTTTAATGTTACAGAGAGGTAAAAAAATAAGTTACTTCTTACCTCAATCGTTTTGAGAGACTAAGTCTCATTCTTAAAGAACTTACCAGAAAATGAACGAAGCAGCTGCAACGAATTTTCTAGCCTGATAAAATAATTCTTCTGTTTATAAATTCAAATTAAAGCAAGTTAAAGCTCTTACAGATTAGTTTTTAACTGCTCTGTAAACTAAAATTTCGTGGGTTAAAAAGCATTCCTGTTACTTATAACTGCACAGCACTAAACTCTCATTCATTATTAATATAATAGTGTAAAAGATCAAAAAGTATTTTTTCTTTTGCAGTTTCAAAGTATAGTTATTTCTATGTCAAGAACTAGCTAATGGAACGATTTTTGGATCTAAATCCTTTCAGTAATCAGTTTTGCTCTAAAATCTTCGATGAATTTAATTGAATACTTTCATAACTTGATTTAAATAAGTGCATCGTTCAGTCATGCCTTAATGTTCCCCAAGCATTATTTCGAAGCAACTAAATGCTACATTATTTCTGATTAGTGCCGCAGAGACGGAAAAGTGGTTAGTGACAGATTGCCGTACGGAAGGGCCCAGGTTCGAATATCGGAGATGGGCATGGATGTAAATTGTCTGTACCCTCCTAGGAGGCAACGGTAGCCCATCTATTATCCTCATAATAAAGTGACCACCGCTTGCGGCCTTAATAGTGGCCATTGCCTCTAACGGCTAGTGACAGCCTGTAACAGCTTTAGATATTGTTGCAATAATAATCTTGTACTTTTGAAATAGTTGAATTTGAAATATATATGTCAATAAATGGCAATGTTTGAAACGCCAACTCGAGAGCTGCGTGCGGTTCTTGCACGAAGTAAAAAAATGATTTTAAAAATTTAAAAAAAAGAGAGAATACGTTTTGGCTGTTAATTTTTGATGTCACCTTTTCTTTGACTTATATGTTGCAGTTATGAAATTGATCTATTAAATAAAGTTTGCTGAGTTCCAATGGAGTTTCCTTTAATTACGAAACAAGCATTACAGTCTTAATTATTTTTGGAGGCACCGGCGGGATAGAATAATCGTGCGTGCTTTTGAAATGAAAGCACATCTTCTGAAAAGCAAGGTATAGCCTTTCTTTATTCCCAATTCCAAACAATATTATAAACTTATTTGAATGAATTTTGATTTTATACACTGCTGAAAAGCATACGAAAATGTGTTTTGCATCGTTGCAAATTTTAGTATAACTGTGCAAAAATTTTCCGTGTTCTAAACTCAGTTTACTATTCCTTACTTAGTTTGAAGTGTCCATCATTGGACTTAGTCTGAAGTGTCCATCATTGGACTTTAATACTCAAGTTTATCTTGCATTTTTACATATATATTTGAGTCGTAAATTATTGTATGTTATTTTATGGTGCATCACTGCATATCAACTGATGGTAACAGTCATAGGCTGTTCGGAATAAATGTGATATTGCTTATTCTGAGTATTTAAACAAGTGCATTTAATGCCTTGTTGCCAGAGCACTTTATTTATTTATTGCAATTAAGTTGAGCTATTTTGAGGAAGCATAAAGAACAGGGTGTTCGTAAACTTTAGAAGTAGAAAAAAATGTCTTTCTTAGGAAGATCTCGTAAGGAGGATTTGCAGAATCTCGCAACTGAACTAGGTGTTCAGGTGACTGCTGATTTGAAAATAGTTGATCTGAAACAGAAAATTATTGAGAGCAGAGATTATGACGAAGTATTCGTCAAAGAAGTCTTAAACACGATAATAGAGGACCGAAAAGAGAGGGAAGAAAGAGAGGAACGTAGGAGACAGGAAGAGGAACGTAGGAGACAGGAAGAGGAACGTAGGAGACAGGAAGAGGAACGTAGGAGACAGGAAGTAGAGGAACGTAGAAGACAGGAAGAAGTAGAGGAACGTAGGAGACAGGAAGAAGTACAGGAACGTAGGAGACAGGAAGAAGTAGAGGAACGTAGGAGACAGGAAGAAGTAGAGGAACGAAGAAGGAAAGAACAATATGATTTAGAGAGATTAAAACTTGAAGCTGAGATAAAGTCTCAAACCACCGGACAGGTCCGGGCGAAAACGGAATTGCGACATCTGATGCAGAAATTTGACGACAAAGAAGGAGATATCAGTCTATATTTATCACTGTTTGAAAGGCAAGCAGAATGGGCTCAAATTGATAAAGAAGAATTTGTATCTCATTTGCTAGGACTACTTCCTTACGAAGTAACACAAATAATAGCTAGAGAACCCTCTGATAAAGCTAAAGATTATGAACATGTGAAGACTTTATTGCTAAAGCGTTTTAAATTAAGTCCTGAAAGGTTTAGGCAGAAATTCATGAAGCATCAAAAAAGTACCGAATCAACATGGGTGGATTTCAGCTATGAATTAGAAAATTATTGCAAGGAATGGGTAACTGGTTTGGGAGTTGAGAGTTTTGAACAGTTGTTGGACTTGATGGTGATTGATCAGCTTAAGCGTCGAGTCCCTCCTGAAATTCGAGATCATTTTCTTGACGAATGGGTAGAAATGATTTCGTCCAAGAAATTAGCCGAAAAACTTGATGCCTACGAAAACGTCCGTGGAAACTTCCAAAAAAATCTTGCAGCCGATCGGCGGAAAGGGAAATACAATCCAAAAACTCAAAGTAAAACAAATTCCGATGATAAAAATAATGCTGAAAATAAATGGCCTTCAAAGTTTAATTCGGGAAGCAAGATCTATCAACCTAGTAGTCCACGTCCAGATGATAAATATGAAAAACGAAAGTCACTGCAATGTTACCACTGTGGGTCCTATCAGCATCTAAGACCTCAGTGTCCAAAACTTAAGAATAGTACTGAATCTTCTGCTAATCTAAACAGAATTAGTTCAAGACCGGACGATGAATTTCTGTTACCTTATACTAGTATTGGATACGTAAATGGCTACAAAATTCCTATATTAAGAGATTCAGGTGCTAGTATTGATATAGTTTGTCGTAAATACATCACGCCAGAAATGCTGACAGGTGAAAAAGTGTGGGTGCAACAACCATTAGATTTAAATCCAACCTGTTTACCCTTGGCTGAAGTCGAACTAAACTGCGATCTCGGACATGTAATAACCAAGGCTGCCATTATTGGAAACGAACTCGACAAAGGAAGGTATTTATTAGGCAACCGAACTGCTGCACTACTGAATGAAGAAAAAGAACCTCAAAATCACTCTCACCAGGTTAATGCTGTGACTACTAGAGCTCAAACGAAAAGAGAAAAAGAAAGCAAATTCAAAGTTGGGAAAATAAAATTGTATGAGAAATGGAGCAATGAAAAAAAGAAACAAGCTGCTGCTCAATCTGAATGTAGTTTAATTTCCAGTGATTCATTACCAAGTAATAAAGAGCATGTAGATCCAGACCGTTCTGTTGCTGTGAATCATGAAGTTGATGTTTTGTGCAATGTTTCAGAAAAGTCTAATCTTTTAAAATGCAGCGATGGATTTCATTCAAATATTCACCAAAGTAGTTGCAATGATGAAGTACCAATGGACTTGAGCATATCTTGTCGGACTTCTGATGGAATCAAACAAAGTGCATCAGTGACTAATAATCATTCTAGTACTGGGCCTCTTCCTGTTGATAGTAAAAATTCATTACTTCCTGATTCCAAAAGAAGTGATTCTCTGAGAAGTATTCATCCAGAAAGTGTTGTAGAAAATCCTCTCTCTGACAAATGTTCTAATGTAGAAAACTCTAGTATGAACATTAATCCTCAAGTACCACGGCCATTTAAAAAGAAACATTTATCTATGGTGAAAGATGATGCTGTTAAAGGAAGTTATGAACATGCTCGAAAGTCAGTGATATTTGAAGTTAAAAACAGTAAATTATTAAACCAATATGGAGATATACCTTACAAGCATGATGACAGACCATCACAAGTTTCAGGCTTCTCCCATTTGCAAGCCTTACCGAACATGTGTGAAAATAACCCCATGGCTGGTTTTCAGAATAGTGTTATTCAATCTGTAACTCGTGATAAAAAATCAAAACTGGATTCTAATTCTTGTAAAAATATAAATGCCAACGAAAAGCCTTCATTTAATGGTACATGTTTTGATAATTTGAGTAAGTATAATTTTAGTGGTGCACAAGTGTCCACTGACATCAAAAGTGCTGCTGAATGTGAAGTAACAAATACATTATTAAAATCTAACATAAACTGTAGTCCTGTATGTACTCAAAATGATAAGCATGAAATCAGTGCTCCTGAACTAAACTGTGAAGGCATCTATACAAAATCTGAGATAACGAATCAGAATTGTGAAACAGATACTAAAAACAAAATAGATATCCTTAAGCAAAAAGAACAGAATTCTGTGAAAAAGGACATAAAAAGAAATTCTCAGTGTATTGAAAATGTTTCTAAAGTACCAGTAAAAGCTGTTCATTCAACAGAATGTGTGACGAAGTCATCTGAAGAATCAATTAAAATGAAGAAAATCCATTTCACAGTGTTAGATGATAGTACTCATTCTGTTGTGCAAAAGAATAAATCTTGCAGTAATGCTGACGTAATGTCTGATGGTAAAGAAAAGGAAGTGATGGGATCTTTTGATAAAAATGCTGCTCAAGTTGAGGCATCTGCATCAGAAATTTCTGAATGTTGTACAGTAAAGGCAGAATCATCTGAAAATACTGGAAATTCTGTTGGTGGTAATAATAAGCAACAAGAAAAAAAGCAGGTAGTGAATGATAGAGATAAAGAGCAAGAGGTAAAACCTGCTGACACTAGTGAACAGACATCTAGAAAAATTAAACTAACTGATGAAGAGGCAGAAGAGCCTTTAAAATCTTCTGACATTGGCGGCGAGCAGTCTGACCGGAAAATAACTGATAAGCAGCTGACATCATCTGAGGAAGTTCTTGAGAACAAGAACATTTCAATTCCAAACGATGAAACAAAAATGTGTGTGGTTAGTTCGGATAATGATATTGTTAGAAACGATTCTGACATTAAAAAATCTTCTGGTGAATCAGATAAATGTACTTCAACAAAATCTCAAGAAAATGCTGATTCACCTGTATCATTTTCTAGTGCTGTGTCTGTTGAAACTGGGATTAAATCTTTAGAAGATAATTCAAAGTGTTCTGAAATGAATTTGCATTGTCCAGAAAGTGAGGTTTCTAACTCTAATCTTATTTGCCTTCTCTTAATATTAATGAGAAAGTCGCGTTCAAGAACTTTTCTCTTCGGAAAAGTTTCTCCGTTGGGGGAGAGATTGTAACAGCTTTAGATATTGTTGCAATAATAATCTTGTACTTTTAAAATAGTTGAATTTGAAATATATATGTTAATAAATGGCAATGTTTGAAACGCCAACTCGAGAGCGGCGCGAGTTTCTCGCACGAAGTAAGAAAATGTTTTTAAAAATTTTAAAAAAAGAGAGAGAATACGTTTTGGCTGTTAATTTTTGATGTCACCTTTTCTTTGACTTATATGTTGCAGTTATGAAATTTATCTATTAAATAAAGTTTGCTCTGTTCCAATGGAGTTTTTTTAATTATGAAACAAGCATTACAAGACATTGAAAATTTAAAAAAAAAATTGATTAGCCTGATTTAAGGGTCTGCAGTAAAGCACTCGAAGGCAGTCTAACATAGGAAAGGAATGTCTTTACTAATCACTTTCCCTTTTTAAGAGAGATTGGCTCGTTCAGACGCTACACATGGAGAAAAAACATGAAAAATGTCATGCAGCTAGTTCGTTCCCCAGGATCTGAATCTACTCGAACTACCAGAGTTTAGCGGTTAAATTCTCTGCAGATTGAAGTATTATTTACTTAAAGCATAATACATCATGGCCATCTGTTCATAGGATAAGTGTTTTCGTGAAAGATTTTCTGAGCGAACCTGTAACGTAAATAATATTTGGGTTCAAAGATATTAGCAAAATATCTAAAGGTTTACAAAATATATTATGCAGCAATTAGAATTTATTCTCAAACATATTTTCAGTATGAAATTCTAAACGGCCGAAAACGCGTGCATATAATTTGTAAGGAAGTGCACTGATCACTAGGCACTGTGAAGCAGCCACAAAAATTTGAAAATATCTCGAGTTTTACTTACAGCCAGCATATAGAAGACAAAAATAAGTGTAAACATAACATTTAAATTTTTATACGCGGAATATCCATACAGTTAAGATTTTAATTCTTATAATTTGCTTTGTGTGTGGTGCAAGGTTACTTTAATATTTTCAGATATCGGCTTCCATAAAAAGTACGGTATTTTTGATGAATTTAATGAATAATCCCTCCGGCTCTCTTTCAACTCGTTCTAGTCGCTAGGGAGGATACCATTAGAGTGCTTGACTAGTCCCTTGACAAGCGATTGAAGAAAGATATGACTTTAAAATACATTTGAAATTTAAAACATTGAGCACTTTTAATGCTTTTAAGGGAAAAAAAGTACGAAAATTAAACATACTAATTAGTTTTGAAACAATCATTTTTTTTTCTAGATACTTAAGATGATTTCCTGTCTGCACTGTTATTCAGATTTTAACTCATATGTGGACAGATGGATAATCAATTAAAGTTTAATTAGCAATTAATTCTATGATTTTAATAATTTATAGTAAATGAAAGCAATTATATAAATAATTGATCTTATATAAATACAAATGTTTACGCGTATTTTATTTATAAATGTAGGAAATATTTTAGGAATAGCTAATTCATTGAAAGCCCCTTTCAGGTTACTTACAGTCATAACTTAACAAAAGTATCAGGAAAAGACTTATTAAAATTAATAAAAAAATAGCAAGGCTAACCTCGGTACTATATAAACATATTTTCTAAATGTTCTTCTATAAGGAGTTCTAAATAAATAAATAAATAAAATAAAGTAAATAAATATATAAAGAGCTTGCGTATGCTTTCGTATTAGCAAATTCGAGCTCAGCTCATCTTAAGATGGGCTATCTTCAGGCCAAATGGTCCATGGCGACCATTTGGAATATAAATTGATATTTATTATTATCATAAATACTTATTATTATTACTTATCAATTGAATATAAATTATTGTATTTGATTATGCTCTTTGTTCAAGTAGTGACATTATATGGATTCGGACACACAGCAGAAGCTCCATTCAGCACCTTAAAAACTGGCCTAAGATCATGGATAAGACCGGTCAGGGTATTGTATCTAAACTTTTGGAGCTTGGGCAGCGTAAATCAATATATATCCAGAGGATACCGTTCCATGTTGGGGTGTATGGTAACGAAACAGCAGACGATCTGGCAAAAAAAGGTTGTGATCTCCCTACACCCACTTCCCCTGATTTATGCCCAAATGAGATTCATTCCTATTACAAACATAACACTAACATGGCGTGGAAAATTTCTCCTGTTCACCAATGGTATTTCGCTGAACAACCAGGCCTGTCACTTCTGAGCAAAAGATCTAGGCCTATCCAAACGGTCATGGGCAGGTTTAAAAGTGGGCATCTTGGATGCAGGAAATTCAAAGAGGGAGAAAAGACCTTCTCCTCGTGTTCCTGTTTCTTCCCTACCTCTCCCGTTCACCTACTGGATTTTATAGGCGTCTCCCTGAGACAGCTGTCGGATGAGCAGGACGACGTCAGCGAATTACTTGTGCGGCAAGGTCTCTTGGACTAAGTGTAGGCTTTCCTGCCCCAAAGGGATTTGAAATAACAACAACAGTGCTCTATATTTTGCTCTGTGAGAGCTTTTAGTGATCTGAGATATTCCTTTCACGTTAAGGATAACTTCGGTGTATACCTGAGATCTCCTGGAGTTTTTTATAGCTGTTTATCTTTAGCAGGAAATATTAATCTAAAAGTTAAGTTCCAAATTTTTCCTATTCGTCTTGCCCACATTTTTAGATTCTGCAAACCTATAGCGCGCAAAACCATGTAATTTCAAAAAGCTGATGTGTACACCACATGACTTCCTTGCATGGAATATCAAATTATACACATTTTTCCTGCATTTCATTTAAACTTCTTGAATTAGATCTACTTCGTCGATAGCGCATACACCACAATAGAAAAAATGCACTCTTTAAAATTCACTATACTTGTTTAACCTAGCGACACTCCGGTGGAATTCAATTGACAGCGTTACACCATTCATTTTGAACTCAGAATAAACAAAAATTATATCATCTGAAAAATTATCTAATAGTTGCCACATGTTCTATTCAAATACTATAATAAATATAAAACGATGTATAAAAGAAATAAAACAAATGAAAAAGAAACGATTTTTCGCAGACGATTCAGCGCCGCTTACCTAATGAGCAAGCGCTACTCGTAAACATTCTCCTCTGTCCGAAACAGACTGGCGACAATCGGCTAACACGAAACACTTATTTCTCGAACCATTAGAGATATCCTTCTCATTCAATCAATTCAGTTCTCCCTTCGCGGCAAATCAAAAGGATATAAAAACTGAAAACATTGTCGTTAGAAATTGAAAAATAGAGAGAACCATAAAACACCAAGTACAGTTAAAACAATTTTTACAATTAAAATCACAGTTTCAACGCAAAAACAAGCAATTCAGCCATCAAATAAGAAGGCAGATTTTTCAATGCACAAAAACTAAAAGTTTCCTTTTGGTCCCACTCGGCAAAAAGACATTGAAGGTGCAAAAAGAATTAATTCACTTTTCTGCTGTTTCAAATGTAAACAAAAATGGCTGCTGTTGTAACAAAAATTAATGTTAGCCGCATTTAAACAGATTTTAAATTGTTGATAAGTCTACAACTAATGCATGTAGATTAACTAAAGACATAAAACCATTAAACAGAAAATAAGAACAAAATAATTCAATCATTTTAAAGCAAAATATGAACAATTTACCTACCTACATGTAAGAATAAAAAAACTCAGTTCATTGAGCCGACTAATAGAGTCGGTATACATATATATTTTCCGTGCGGCCGATTGCAACCAAATAGGAAAATTCTGCACGTGAATTTGAATAAATGATCATTTGAACATTAATAAATGATTAAATGCTTTCTTGAATGAAACATATAGGCTAATGGTATATGAAGAATAGTATCGAGTTCAAATTATATATCTCTGGCTGATTTTCATGCATTATTTCTTTCCATTAAAAATATATTTATATTTCGTTGTAAAAGCCATTCAAGTTTTTATGAGCAAAGTCCTTGAAACATTTCTAAGTGATAATTGAATAATTTGTCATACCATGACGTATGTTATTTATAAATTATGTTGTTAACTAGAAGCTAAGATTCTTAAGTATTTTTAGAGATTTATAGGATTCTATTTTCTCAAATTTCAATTCTTTTAAAGATTATATTCTTATCGATTTAATTCTTAGAAATATAATTACAATTTGATTTCGAAAATTAGAGTAATAATCATAACGTCTTCATTTGTCTTCTATCCTACATCTGTTGAAAAATAACAAAAAGCCATTAAAGTTCTTTGTGACCCACAGTCTTAACTTTTTCTTCCTCATAAACTAAGCTAAGAAACATCATTTTTAATTGTAACTTTTAAAGTTAAGCCTATCTTTACTTTCTTTAATCTTTACTTTAAATTCGTTTTCTTTACTTTATAATGTTATTTTCAATTATATTTTCTCTATAAAACTCTTTTTAAAATTTTAAATTTTGTCTGTTTTTTATCATTGGTTTAAAGTAGAAGCTAACAGGATAGATCCTTTGCTTAGTATTATGTCTTTTTTTATACTCGGTGTAATTTTCGCCGTCTTAAAGTGAAAAACCGCATTGTCAACACTTCTATCAAAAATCTCTGACATTTTTGGAGATTTTAGTCGGAAAAATACAAGAGCAGCATTCTCTGTTTACAAAAATTGTAATTTTAAAACATCTGAAAAATATTCTGTGTAACTGGCTCTTAGGCGTGGAAATCCAAAATTGGAAACGCATATACAAGTAAAATAATAAATTCTCTGCTGTAAAATAATAATCTGCTGTAAAATTTCTGTAAAATAATAATCAATAAAAGCTGACTATATCAAAACTGTTCAATATTCACCTTTTGTACGTGTGTGTATATGCGTGTGTATGTGTCTAGAATCTATATTCTACCGAACTGGTAGTATTATTAAGACACCGTTGCAATTCAAAAACTGATATTTTATTTATGCATTAATTTTGTTATTATTTTGATGATAAACATCATTATTTATTCCAATCTTTCTAACGTAACGTTCGTTACTGGAAAAGGAGTGAATGTAACGGTATAAAATGTAAATAATTAGTTTGAAAGTAACTCCCAAATAGTTTAATAATTATAAATGTTTTACTTTTCATATTATTGTATTATCGTTTTGGCAACAGTTTTCAGTTTTGAAATCCAATTCGTTTTTGAAAATAGATAGATGAGTTTTTTTTACTACTTCTGAGTTGATGAATAAAATTATATTTGGTGTTGATATGATTATCTTTTCACTTTTTGTAGTTCAAAGTTTTGTAATGATTATCTATTTACTTTTTTTAGTTTGTAAAAATAGTATGATAAATTATTCAATAATCACCTAGAAATGTTTCAAGGGCTTTTCTCATAAAAACGTGAATGGCTTTTACAACGAAATATAAATATATTTTGTTCATCTTCAGAATAGTAAGATTTTGTCTGCATTTTATTACGATTTATTGCATCAAATCAGAATTCATAACAGGTGTACTTATAGATTTCTAACTGTGTTATCTCATATTAACACAATGCTCATTATGTTTTACTAAAAAATTTATAACAATCCTGAATTATGGTTCGCTTACTTGATTGAGGCTTATTATATATCAAATCTGTACTTTTATAATTTATATACGACAGTGTCCGGCTGCTTCTATTTTCTAAAACAAATGCTCCCACAATGCCGTATAAAACATCAACAAGTATGCTCCTCAGCTTATTATTTATCATCATTATTATACTTAAGCATTTTCAATTAAACTTCACTTGCTTATTTTGTATTCTTTCGGCTTTTCCTTCATTTCTCCAGCAGTGTAAGCTTCATTTTATAACTTATCTCATTATCATTTTGAAGAGTTATATTTTATCGCTAAGTCACTAACATTTGGAGGATAGTTAATTTACATTATATGATTTCGTTTTATCATAACAAATGTCATAGTGGAAAATGGATAACTTCTCTCAGCCGCAGCTGTCGTTGATAAGAGTGAAATTGAAATACGTGAACAAAAGAGTTATAGCCTAAGGGAACTAATTCGAAAATAGACGGTGTACTGAGAATTTGACGCTGCTGTAATTGCCTTTATGTCAGTTACTTCATAGCAAACCCAAAACAATGTGCCGAGAACAGACAATTAAGTTTTAAACACTTTTTTTCACAAGCTCTGGGAAAAAAAGATGTACTACCGGATAAAACCTTCAGTTTACCCAATTTCGCTTTGGCTTACTGAATAAAATAACTTAGGGTTAATAATAAACTATGAATTCTAATTTTCTGTGCTTAATATATTTAATATATATATAAAGAAGAATGTCTGTTTGTTTGTCCACTAATAACTCAGTCACTACTATAGCTATCGTCACCAAACTTTCTACAGTTCTTTTCTGGGTCCTGGAAAAAGTCAACGTCCTCTTTTTTCCAAAAAAAGTAGCCAAAATCAGAGATATTAGTTAAAAACTAGGAAACACGATCATTTTCGCCCTCATTTTTTCGAGTGGCAACAGTCTCGCAAGCTGGACAGTAAAATCTGCTTTATTTCGAAACGTGTTGCCACTGCTCGCTTTCAAATCCTACAGTTTGTCAATAAAAAATTTCTAATTATTACGATGAAATACAAATAGCATTTCCAAACATTAAATGCATAATTCCCGATTCAAAAATTTTTGTGCGAAGCCATTCCGGCTATTCCCATCTTCGTATAAATCAGTAGAAATATTAATTAAAAACTCTGAAAACGTTAATTTTCGCACTCATTTTTCCCAGTGGCAACAGTCTCGCGCCTTGGAGATAAAAATGCTTTATATCGAAGTATTGCTACTGCACGCTTTCAAATCGTAGAGCTTGCTAATCAAAACTTTTTAAGTTTTACAAAATCTATACATATAAAGAAGATTGCCTGTGTGTTTGTTTGTTCGCGTTATTGATTTCTGATCAATTATGATCACTTTTTTTGCTACATTTAATCGACTAAAATTGAATACAGGTACAATATTGGATGGAACTGGAGCTTTGACAATCATTTGATTAGAAAGACTAACATCATTAAAAACTGCGTGCCATTGTTGCTGATATAATGAGAGAGAATTAGCTTATTTTTCTATCGACATTTTTTATGTGTGTTCCATATCGTATCAGCCCGAAAAAATGTATCAGTATGAATCTTATTTTTTGCATCGTTATTAGAAAAGAATTACAGCGATATCGCTCTCTCTGTTGTTAGATGCATTACTCTTAATCTAACTTAATTGGCTTCGGGTACTTCCGCTAGTTTAATATAGAAAGCAATCATCAGCAATATAATTGTATCTAAGTAAACTAGGCAGTACGTTAAGTAGCAAAACCAATTCGTCAAAATAATTTAGTCTTACTATGCTGAAAATAGATATGCTAAATGAATTTAATTTGGCAGTGCGTGAAACTAATAATGAGAATTAGAATAACGCATTTTTCCTCTCCAATGGCAGGATTTCATCAGGCATTACAGTCGAACATATCGGTTATTTAACCGTCTAATAACACAGAACAGCTCGCAGGTTACACAAAGGCCTACATTATAGTCTCAACAAATAGAACAACTTCCCCCCAATGTCAAGCCTTACTCTGGCGTCGTCCCACATACTCGGTATCATAGTAGTACTCAGTAATCTCTAACCACCATAACCTCCAGGTTGGTAATTTGCCAACTTTCAAAGGGTAGACCACTAAACACCGGTAATTAAACTTAAGTTCAAATTCCGGCAAACGATCCGCTGCATAAGCTATTCTCCATACGTAATGTGAATACGAGCCAGTTTCGCATAGAAAATAATCCACCAGTGTATATTTAAGTTAAGACATTTACACGTAGTGTACTATGCCTTAATCTATGTCCATAAAAATCTAAATCCTTCTAGAGCAAACACGTAACACAATAAAAGTGGCTGCATTCCAGTAAGATGTAGCGGAAAGCCATCAAAGCCCACCTTGGGATTTTAACTTACGTTATGCCAATTCTCCTGAAATTTTGAATCTAGTCCTTATATCTGAACATTTTAGGGAACAATACCTTAGAACAATGGTATTCAATCTACGTAGCACGACCACAAGTGAGGTTGCAAAACATTATATTGGGTTTCAAGGTGGATGAAAAAATTTTAAATAAATTTAATTGAATACAAATACAAGGCATTTTTGTAAAATAAGTTTGTTTTTTAAAATGTGAAATTTTATTAAATTCTAGAACAATTAATCTATCTTTAGAGAGAAGAGTTCAAAGAAATAGATTCAATCTCTTTGAAATCTTTATTGTAAAATTTAGTTTGGTCCCGATATACTCTGTACTGTTCGTAAGCTGTCCATCATACACTGTAATGTCTGTCCATCATAAAAACAGCTCTCGACAAATAGTCTGCAGCTTTCTATTATAATAGAAAGAAGTCCTAATGCATTTTTCGTAGAGGTGTCTTAAAGAGTTGATATTTAAGAAGCCATCTCTGTGTACTTATTGACAAACTGACTAAACGTTTTCTTTCTCGTGGCCAACATACATCAAGAACAAAATAGCGGTAAAACATTCACTTGGCTCAAGACTACTTGAAATGTACTAGTAATGTTGCTATAGCGATCGCCACCAGCTAGTACTTGATATGATGGCGGAGCATCATATCAAGTACTAGCTGGTGGAAAAAGAAAGAAGGCAATCTCATTCGTTCCAAAGAACGTACACATAAACTGCTGATAAAAGCTCAGAATTACCGTCAATACGACACATTTGTGATTTTAATTATTATTTGGTATTTCGTAAAATTTCGTATTTAAGTTAGTATTTGTGTTAAATGAATTGCTTTTAAAGTTACAAATTTTGTTTCCTCATTGATAAGTGGCTAAAAATTGAAGGATAATTGAAAACAACAGAAGAGGAAAATGACGATAAGAGAGCTTCGAGTTTGACTGCTTTAACTTCCGTCACCGACCAAATACGCTTAGGGGCTTCTGCCTGTGAAGTGTCAAGACATAAAGAAGTAAAAGAAAACAAAAATTGTTTGTGAGTTTGACAATGAGTTTACAAAATATGGTTTTCTATTAACTGAAGATGATAAACGAGTCATTAGGTGCATTTCGTGGCTGAGACTACTGTTCGACGAGTCACTGAAACCAAAAATACTGCAGACACATCTGCGTACACACCAAACAACTAGAATCCAAAAATAAAACCCATTGATGTTTTTCAGACAAAAACATTGCATTTGAAATGTAAGCAAAAATTAATGTGTTCTTTTACCGATATTACCAGGCAAACCAGGGTATAGTAGGTATTACGTTTGGCCAATAAAAGTGGAGTTCCTCACTTTGATTCTTCTAATTTAAATGTCGAGGAACCTTGTGAACTGTTAAGCGAATTGTTGCTTAGTTTCGAAATAACAAGAATCGTAAACTCAAGAAGGGTTAATTACCTTTTATTCACTGATAATTAAGATGAAGAGTCAACCCCTTTCTTCGGGCTTAGAACAAAGCCTCCACTCGGGCTTGAACTCAAAAATGTTATGTATTACATATTTAGCTATTTCAGTTGTGAATTTAAATGTCTTAATGATTTAACTTAATTCTGTTTTCAGACTTAAAGGTTATTAATTTGTTTTTATTTTGTAATGGATCTTAAGTTTCTTTGCCTTGTTGAAAAGTAATTGTTGTCATTTAATTTTTTGACAGTTTTAATTAACTCTGATTTTAAGTTCTTTGAGTAATTAATTTTTTCTTTTCCTTTAGGTAGTTGGGTTAACTATTTAAAATTTTTGTTTAGTTAATACTTATTCTTAACTTGTTTGCTTAATGTTTAATCTCTTGTTAATTTGACCTTTAAGGTCAATTTTTTAAAGTTCTTTTAAAGTTTTTGCTTACACAAGTTGGTGTTAAAGTTTTAATTAAGTTTTGTTAATTTTCCCCCCTTTTCTGCTAAATTTGGGATCCATATTTTCTGACTATGGTGGTCGTGTTTGGTGTTGTGGAAAACATAAAATTTTTCCTATGTGATTATTATATTTTAATTGAAGTAATTTTTATTTTCTGACTATGGTCGTCGTGTTTGGTGTTGTAGAAAACCTAAGAAATTTTTCTATGTGATTATTATATATTAATTGAAGTACTTTTCTTCGCTCTTGTATTAATTAGCATTTTAAAAACAAATCCTTAATTCCTTTCGAAAATGTTTTACGTTGCCTTTTGGGGAATCAAGATTTATGACCTTGTTTTCGATTTTCCTTCAACCGCCAGACAGTGGTCTGGGAAGCCTCTGTCATCAAGTGAGATTTCTGAACCCTGCTGGAGAGGATACTTTTACCTACAAATACGCTACGCCAAGGTTGAGGGGACGGAGTGATTCGCTTACTTGCATGCTTTCACCATGCTGGATTGGGACCCCGAGACGAGGCTAGCTCTGGCTGACAGGTTTTAGACCTTGGAGGATCGGCGATTATTCGCCAACTTCAGGCGTTCGAACTACCTTGCTTCACCTTCCTATGTGCGTTCTTTCCCCTGGGGTTGCCGGGCACTTGGCCTGTCTTGTACCATCTCGGATCGCCAAACGAGTATTTGGCGGAAAGAAGAAAAAGGCTTGGAGCGATCTACGAGCAGAGAGAGACGTTGGCAGACGGGAGAAGGAAAAATGCAAAATTTTGTACTAAGTCAGTTTATCTCTTAATAAATCCTATATTTAATTTAACTTATCTTGTAATGTCTTCACTTTTAATTTAGAACACTGGACCCAATAGTTATTTTAAATTTAATCACAACGCAACTTTAAATCATCTGTTGGAGTTTATCTGGTATTATTTACTGTTTATTTGAACACACAAGTTTTACAGTCTATATGTTGTTTATCATGTATGTCATCAACTTTTACACCCATGCAGTATTTGTCTTATTCATGTGATTTAGAATTGTTATCCTAATTTTGACTTTCATGTGACATTGAACTTTAAAACTTAAACACTTAAATTAGTAAAAACTCCAACAAAAATAAGAAATAAGATTTAACTATAACTAACTAAGGGATTTAGCCGGAGCTAACATAAATCTAGAGGAGTTGGCCCTTAGTTTTAAAGTAGGCGGCGAACTATTAAAAGGCACGTAATATACGGCCGAGAGTAACAGCAGTTAGAGACACGCAGCCAAAAGGCAAACGCGCGCTACTCAGGACTCCTAGCTCTCTCTCACGAAGTAAGTTGAACTTTCCTTTAATACTATTTCTTCCCCATTTGCATTCATTGCGATTCTAAAACTCATTCTGAGAGCGAGTTGTAAGTCGAAACGAGGCAAGATAGAAAAGGTTACTTAAATTAAAATAACTGTTATAAAATTAAAATATACCTTACAAACTGATATAATGTAACTGAAAACTGAAACTAGGCTTTAATGTTCTCAAAATTCGACTTTATATTTACGTTGCTTTTATAAAAAGACATCTATAAATCATATAAAATATAATATTGAATTCTGCCTAATTTTTTTAATTGTAATTTTACGTAAACCTTTATATTAAATCTTTCCATCCGCTATTTATTAATAAGTATATATAAATAAAAGTAATTAAAAGTAAATTAAAAAACGTATGACTTGCACTAAAGCTGCAGAGTAATAAACTAATAATTTATAGTAATTTATAATAAGAAAACCTTCCATATACGATCTTCAGGGAACAGAAATTCAGTTCAAAAGCATGAATGAAAAAAAAATTTCTTTTGTCAGAATTTTAATAAGTATTTTAAATTAGTAATTTATAAACCTCCTTTGTTTTAAAAACATAAAATCTGTTAAGAAAAATCTTGAATGGTAAAAATGCCAAAATCAAAAGTAAACGTTTTAAGTATTGAAGAAGTAGCTCTTGTTATTGATCGCAGATTAATCGACTTATGAAGGGGATTAACCAATCTACCATCAATTAACAACAACTAAATTAAGAGAGAATGTTTCACCTTTCTTCAAAGTAAGCATCACGAACGAACGAGGTAAGACACTATTAAATTAAAATAACTTATAAAATTGAAATATGCCTTACAGGGAAAAGCAGCAGTTATATTAAATTCCAGTCTCTGATACATCAACTGGTTTAAAAATGTATGAAATGGCAGGTAATGTCAAAAACGATCATATAATCAGAACTCAAAAAAGTAAATTTTTCAGTCTTCAGTTGGATGAAACCCTAGACTAACTGCAGAACTAATCACGTTTTTCAAAACATGAATGCAAAAATGAAATCGTTGAAAACTTTCGTTTCTGCAAGGAACTACAAGAAGGAACAAAATGGAAATACTAAACAAGAAATCTTTAAATTGGCAAAGTCTTACATGACGGGAAACAATATATCTTAGGAAAATTGTATTGGGGTGGGCAGTGATGGAGCTCGAGCCATGGTAAATAAAAATAAATTTAAATAAATTTCTAAATAAATTTTAATACAAATCTAAAAGTCTCTGCCAGCGTAACATAAGTTTATGATGTCCCAATATAGCTTTGTAAGATTCATAAGGAAACGCTTGTATCGAAGAACATACCCCCGAATTTAAAGACGCGAGTTAAAATAATAAATTTTATTTTACTAAAGGCGCGTCTTCTAAACTGAAGTATGTTTTCGCAATGGGAAGATATGGGCAGTGAACATTAGCAGCTTCTTTCACATACGCAAGTGCGTTGGTTTTAGAGGGCTAGTGTTGTATCCAGACTATTTAAATTTAGATGAAGTGTTTGTGTTTTTAAATTACAGTTATAATGATTAGAAAATTTACTTTTTAAATGATAAAGAATGTCTACGTATGTTAGCTTACTTAACTGATATTTTTCTTAAATTGAATGTGTTGGATTTAACATAACAATTAAACATGTTTATAGTTAATTTTATTATCAAAGCTTCTACAAAGAAATCTGATTTGTGATGCTCATACAACAAAAAGATTATTTTGGAGAAATTCCTACTTTAGAAAGTTTCATTGTAGGAAACAAACTAAAACTTGTTCAGTCGATGATTAAGGGTATCACAACTTACTTGACGGATTTTAACTATCAGTTTAGTTTTTATTTTCTAGTAGATTTTTCTGACTCCGAATGGAGCCGGTATCTCTTTCAGCGTATGTTATCCAACATCCCTTTGCTTGCGGTTGTTTATCCTTATTTGAATTTTACTTGTTACTGTAATGATCAAGTCATTTCAAGCTATTGTGAAAAAAATTGGGCTTTTTCTGAAGTGACACACGGAAATTTTTTATGCCAAAGTGCAACGTTTTTTAAAGCCCTCTAACCGGCAAGGCCGTATATATACGGTCTAGAATATTTTTTGTGATATCTGTACGAACGTATTTATATGTGCATATTAAAATATGTCAAAGAAATCAAGACAGTATATTACATAAATTCAGGTATAAAAAACCAGGAAATTTTTTACATTAAATCACGAAAATAAATTTTCTGGTAATAGTTTTGGAAAATTTATGCTTTCTTAGCGAAAACCCTGGCCGGTCAGAGGGTTAAAAATCCTACGAGTAGTTTATAAAAAATTGGCTCTCAGAATTTTAGCTCTTCAATAATAATTGAAATTCGCATATCTTTATTAATATCTCTTTTTTATTTAAACTTACCTTATTTCTTCTTCAGGCATTCTAAATTTAGCTTAAGTTCAAATGCAATTCCTAGATATTTTCTAAAGTTATTTTTTAAATTTGTATCTTTTAGTAATTTTTATAAATTTTTAGAAAACATTTTTGAATTATAACCTATAAAGTTTTTACCATCACCTTAAAGTACATGTATTTCTAGGCATACCTGCAAAAACGTTAAAGTTTTTATTCAATATTTCCCAACATATATGTGAAATTATATGCTAGCGCGTTTTGAAATTTGGATTATTTGTTATAAGAGATAACAAGGCCAAATGTGGTTTACGTACTTTATTGAAATTAATTGAAAGAACCATGCACCTTTTTTTCAGCTCTCATAATGATATGCTAACATAAATTAAAAATTTCGCCGAGTGAAATATTCTTGGCGTACATTAGAAAATATACGCCCAGATAAATTTTTAAATTTCTCAGTGTATTTCTCCCTAAATTTTTCAAAATCTGATATTTAGGCATAATTTTAACGTAGGATCGAAACATGAAAAAAACATCTGTATGTCATTTCAAAAAGCAACAAATTTATGTTAGAACAATACTGATTATAAACCTAATATATATTCAGTTGCACTTTCCAGTCATGAAAAACGTAAATTAAATTTAGTCAATCGGGCTCGTAGAAACCCTGCATTATATATAAGCAAATTAAATAATGAGGAAGCTGCCTGAATGTACATTCCTCGCACTGTGAAAAAACAACAATACCTAGAGACATAAAATTTTAAATAACGTACTCCTCCATACAAATATGGGCATCTGAGAGCCTAAATTTGGAGTCTGGAATTTGTTTTATTCCCTGTTTCATATTTTGTAAAACTTTAACGAATTTTCGATTAACAAACTCAACAATTTCAAAGCGAGCAATCGCAACACTGTACGGGGGAAAATTTTCTGCAGTGCGAGAGACTGTGTCTCGGATGGTCTAAAGATATACTCTTTTTTAATTATTTTGTGATATTGCTGTTGAATTGAATTTTATGGTTTAAGTGCGAAGAACATGAAATTTATTAAATAAGGACAACACACAAAACGTTAACAAAACTCCCTTTGGGCGTAATATAAAATCTGAAAGCTTTTTGTTTTCGTCAGAGTGTGCTTTTATGAAATATGCAGCATCAGGTTCCATAAAATATCTGCCCTAGTAAAATTGCGCTTCGCGCTATAGACCAGCAATAATGTACTATATTCGCAATGAGTAAGCGACTCTAAGGGCTTACAGTTATATTTCTCAAGCGTTTTCACCTTGCGATCTACATGTGTAATGTTTTTGTTTCATATCTCATGTACAGTTGTTTTGAATTAAAAGTAAGAAAGAAAAGAGAGGGAAAAAAGTAATTCCAAGAATATAGCAATATAATGAAGACATAAACACACATACATGACAATTAACATTTAACTCATTATGATAAATCTTTTTTTATTGTGAGTAGATTTTAATCATGGGGAAGCATGTGAGGGCTATCTGTTTAAGGAATGGAATGCTCACGTGGAGGGCACCTTAAAGGAAACTGGGAAAGGAAACTTAAACCATAAATACTTCCTAATACTTATGGCGAAAACCATGAAATTTCCTACGCAACAAATCTTTCCGAATTGAAGATCAACAACTAGGATTCGGCTATTTTATCCGTCAACAGCTGGTGACATAATTAGACATAGATGTGTGCAATTAAAAAATAAAAAATAAATGCTTCGACTGAAAATTGTCTTTTGTCTCACTAGTAGATCATGACCTAAACTTTACAAGTCATTGATTTAGAGGAAACTCCAAACATATTGATAGCCTTCACTGATGATTGTATTAAGTATTATATTGTGAAGATTTAGAAAACAACCAGAAATAAATGTTGACATCAGAAAATCAGATGATAACATCGATACAGTGCAAAATAGAAAAAACTGGAGATTGGATTGGAATGTTACAGATAAGATTATAGCAAAGCAGACTAGGCCTGTCTGTCTCAGGAAAAAGATGCTTTCGCGAATTACTTTATAAGGTATTTTTCCCACCTTCTTCGCACCTTAGTGGTGTAGTGGTCAACACGCTGGGCGCGTATTCCAGAGGTCCGGGGTTCGAGTCCCGGCGAAGGCGTTGCTAATTTTTCACGTCTGATGCTTCCAAAATGCCTAATGGCTCTACAACTTTGTAAGTTATTTTCTCCCTCCTTCCAGCATACCTTCGTGGTGCAACGGTAGCACACTCGACGCATATTCGAGTCTCGGCGAGGGCACTGCTAATTTTAAACTAGACTTCATAATATTTTACTCATCTGTTTAGAGTTAATTGTTTAATAATTAGACAGCATCCTGTGTTTGCATAACTGAAAGGTTCCAGCAGTAACTGACAATAGTAGCAGCATAAGAAGTGTATACATATGTTGATACTCTTGTCATTAAAATGTTATATTTAAAATTACGTATTTCAAAGAGTATTTATTGATGAAATATGATACAGCCTTTTTTTCTTTGATTAATGACTATTGTTTATTCATAAGCAAATATAATGATCGTTCTAAATGTCGATAAATGCATATATATTGTTAAAACATCTCTCATGTATATTGTGAGAAATTGTATCTTATTACTCATAATGAAGGGTTAAATAAAATCAGTCATGTACCAATAAGGCTGCCATTTAAATGCATCATTAAATTAATTATAAATTGCGTGAGCTCTGTGTATTCCTGAGTAGTATTAGAGGGATATGAAATTTCTATTTTTAATCCGCTAAATACATTCTCTATTGAATGAAACGACCCAAAACTAACACTTTTAATCAGATCTTGTTCTTCCCAAGCATCGTACGCTTGAGCATGTCTTCGGAAAGATTAACCGCTGTCGTGCGGATCCGGAAGTGAAACGTGTTGCTCAATCGCTGCCTATCCTGATAGCAGCTATTCATCAAGAGAAGTAGACTGGGGTCCATGCCATGGGTCATCGATCGTGGCTAGCAGCAAGTAAAAAGCTTTTCTTCTTTCCGAATAGAATGGGGGGAGGGATATATGCGAAAATGGCTACCTACGTAACGCATTCAGAGGGAGACATAGTTAACACCGATGCCCTAAAATTATATCCCTAGTACTAATGGATTTTCTCCCCTCTAGACCTTGGCATTGTTTTATTTTTTGCTGTCTGCTACTCGTTTTGTCAGCCTTAATGTCGGTTGTTGGAAATGTGTTTTGCACTCTGCTAATGCAGATGTTTTCTTCGCGAATTTAGCAGAAAGAAAGCAGTTTGATGTTGAAAACCAAATGGACTTCAGTCGACTTTTCCAGAATATGTTATTCGTTTGAAAGAGAGAGTAACTTCCTTGAACCATAGGAATGTAATTCATAAAGTTTTTGAATACTTTCTCTGTTAAAGATACTGAATAGTTACTCGTGAATAAAAAGTATGACTTATCAAACAAATAGCCACATCTTCGCTTATATTTTGCGTTTTTTTAACGCATGCTGTTTTCGAAAGTGTGTGCGTCACTTCTATATCCGAAATTATTTCTAGTATATTAATAATTGTATTTTCTATTAATATATTTATAACTATCTGTCGAAGAATCGTACTGTTTATTTCCTAAAAAGCGTAAATAATAGATGCGTAAATTAATTTCATTTAATTATAGAAATGCCATAAAACGACTTAATGATTTACGATAAATTCGCCTTATAAATATGATTTAGTATTAAAACATTTCAATGTCGCCCATACAATAAACCAGTTCAGAATCAAACTATATGACTGGCAGAGAGATGTTTCACACACGTTTTCAGTTCTCCAATGTGTAAAATGTAATTTTTTCTAAAATAATCCTTACTTTGAATGAAAACAAAAATAACGTGTTCTGCTTACTTTTGGTGCTAAAATGGCATATTGACGCTTGGAAAATTATAAATCCTAGTTATTCAGCGTAACAGATCTGCAAAGGTTGCCACCAAAATCGCACATCTATATATATAATCAAGAATGTTTGTGTGTTTATTCGCAATTAACTCAGTCACTACTACTGTAGCTATCGTCACCAAACTTTCTACAATTCTTTTCTGGGTCCTCGAAAAGGTCGACGTGCACTTTTTTCCAAACAAAACAGCTAAAATCAGAGATATTACTTAAAGCCTCTGAAAACGCTAATTTTCGCCCTCATTTTATCGAGCGGCTATAGTCTCACATGCTGGAGATAAAAATCTGCTTTATTTCGAGAAGTGTTGCCACTGCTCGTTTTCAAATCGCAGAGTTTGTTATTAAAAAATTCCTAGGTTTTACAATGAAATAAAACTAGCATTGCCCAAACATTAAATACATTATTCCCGAGTCCAAAAATTCGTAGGAAGCTATTTCGACTACACCCATCTTCGTACCACTTTAACCAGCCGAGATATTAACTACACTCACGTTTGTGAAAATTGCAACACCAAGAAGGAATCGTCATAATTGAATGCAATTTAATACACAGTTGAGTGGTAGTGGTACAAATAAATGATTAAATGTTCAAAGCAAACAAACAAGAACAAGAGATCAGAATCAGTATTTTGTGTGGCCACCACGCGCCGCAATAAGTGCTGCTACACGACGTGGCATGGAGTCAAACAAAGTTTGAATGTCTGACTGAGGAAGAGCATTCCATATCGTTTGTACGCGTACCCAAAGTTCGTCTGCAGACGCAACAGGACGAGGATCACGAGCAAGACGCCGACCAATGACATCCCACACATGTTCAATTGGCGACATATCCGGGGAACACGCAGGCCAAGGAAGAAGCTGTACCTGCTGCGCTGCAAAGAAGGATTTAACAATCCGAGCAGTATGAGGGCGGGCATTGTCCTGTTGAAATACAGCGCCTGGCAAGCTTTGAAGGAAGGGAACAGCTTCGGGCTGTAGAACTTCACGGATATACCGGTTGCTGTTCAGATTGCCCACAATTCGTAGCAATTGAGATCGTCTATGATATGCTATGGCGCCCCAGACCATAACTCCGGGTGTTCGTCCACTGTGGCGTTCGATAATGCACTCCGGAAGGTGGCGTTCACCGGCATAGCGTCTGACACGAATGCGGCCATCATGGTACCACAAATTAAAGCGGGATTCGTCAGAAAACACGACATGCTGCCAATCAGCACGCCAGTCTCTATGCTGATTGGCCCATTGTAGCCGCAGGCGGCGATGGTCGTGCGTTAGGGGGATCCTGTATAAAGGAGTCCGTGCGCGCAGTCCACACTGCAGCAGACGTCTACGAATTGATGAAGCACACAATGAAACACCTGTAGCTATTGACCACAGTGCTGCCAATTGTCTAGAGGAAGCTGTACGGTCCGTCCGCGCCATGCGGACCAGGTGTCTATCATCGCGAGCTGACGTCACATTTCGGGGTCCACTCCCGGATTTCCGAGTTGTCCGACACTCGTCCGTCCACTGCTTCCAAACGCGCATCACTGTGCTGCTGTTACGCTGCACACGAGAGGCTACTGCACGATACGACAATCCAGCTTCACGAAGGCCGATGATTCTCCCTCGTTCAAACTCTGTAAGTTGTTCAAATCTCGCTCTCTTTCGTCGACGAGGCATAAGTACAGATTGTCGACGAGGCATAAGTACAGATTGAGTTAACGATAACCATACACGCCTCGCTACAGCCGTCTATTTATTCGGATCCATCAGCCGTTCAGAGGGCGCTGCTCAGCATACGCATGCGCTACGGATTTGCAATTCTAATCATTTGCATATCATGCGCTACTTTGCATTTCCTGAAAATTTCACCTCACTCGCGTAAGTCCTTCATGGTGTTGCAATTTTCACAAACGTGAGTGTAGAAACTCGGAAAGCACTAATTTTCGCATTCATTTTTCCGAATCGCAACAGTCTCGCGCGTTGAAGCTAAAAATTCTTTATTTCGAAAAGTGTTGCTACTGCTCGTTTTCAAAGCGTACAGTTTGTTAAACAAAAATTTGTAAGTTTCACTAATCTATACATATAAAGAACAATGCCCGTTTGTGTGTTTGCTTGTTCTCTTTATCGATTTCTGATCAATTATGATTAATGTTTTGCCACATTTAATCGATTAAAATTGAATATAGGTGAAACATTGGGTGGAAATTGAGCTTTTACGACTATTTGATTAGAAAGACTAAAATCATTAAAAACTACGTGCCATTGTTGCTGATATAATAAGAGAGAATTAGTTTATTTTTCTATCGAAATTTCTTATGTGGGTTTCATATCGCATCAGACTGATAAATGTATGACTATGAATCGTATTTTTTGCGTCGTTATTCGAGAAGGATTACCGCAGTATCGTTCTCTCTGAGATACATTACTCCCAATCTAGCCTAATTGGCATTTGGCACTTTCGCTACTTTAAAATAAAGATAAAAGAAAGTTAGATAGTGAAATTTCATTTGTCCCAAAATAATTTCTTAAATAGCAAGAAAAATAAAAGCACTATTACTAGTTTTATTTATTTACTGTGAATTTCACAAACTTAAATTAATTTGAGTCTAAGTAAGATGAAAGGAAATAAGACAGTGAAAATAAAATGCAATTGAAATTAAGCCTCAAATGTACCTGATCCATCTTGGATTTTCAATAACTCAACTTTTCAGTTCACATAGGCCAGAAACATAGTATTAAATATTTAAGACTTCTTTAATCGGTAAGTAAGTTGACATATAAGTAATCTTAGTTGAAATGACCTAAGGTTCTTTAACAGTTAAGTAAACAGAACTCCCTTAATAGGTAAATAATTACCTTAGCTGAAATGAAAGTGGTAAAATATGCATTTCATTCGAGCTGAGATTTAGTTACGGAACACTTGCTCTCCCTTGCTCATTGTAAATTTTAAGATTGCAATAAAATCACAACATTATCAAATAAAAATATTTCTTCTTCTCTTTTTGTTGCTTTTTAAGCTTTTCAGTCTTCCTGCCTTTAGAACCCAAATGTTCTTTCAGAATGTGTAGTTATTTGTTGCAAGAGAATACATTTAAAGTTCACGTGAAGATTCACATAATAATAAAAAAGTAATGCATGGATTACTTTTGCACACTTACCATAGTGCGCAAATGAATTTGGTCAAACCGATTTTTTTTTTGATAATTTATAAACAGACTTTCATATACAGTGATAATAACAGAAGTAATTAGAAATGTTCCCTCCTTTAGTAGAAATGACCTAAAAACCACTCTAAGCCTAAGAAACCTATCTAAAATCCAGAATACTGGTTAGTCGCCCTAAAACCTATCTAAAATCTAGGATAGTGGTTAGCGACGCTGATTTCCGTACCTAAAAGCCAGGGTTCGAATCCTGCAGAAGGCATGCATGTTTGTAAATGTATAGTGTCTGCGCCGGTATGGGGACACTCTAAAAATGGGACGAGCGGAAAGTCCTCTTGTGAGGTTGGTGCTAGGGGAAGAGAAGGTGGGAAGCTCGTGGACCCGTGCCCTCCAGCATGCTTTCCATCAAAACTGGAGGGGGCGAAACTGAGCAAAGTCGTTCTGTCACATGTATGGTGCTCAAGGCTCTTGCCAATGACAGGCGCACTCTGCCACTTCTTGCCATGGTGTATTTAGTGGGGTTGTTTTGATGTTACTGTCAGACAAATGAGATAATACTCAATACAACACAGTGACCTCTAAGAGTTGACCGCTTAAGAGTTGACTCTGTTAGTCTTGTGCATATATTTTCATCTATTTCATCTTGTTTATCATTGAGCGGCACCTTTACAGTACCTTAATCATGCACTCTTTTGCCGTACAGTCCATTTTGTTAAGATATTTCTTGAGAATGTGGGACAAATTTTCAGTCAAATTCAAGTCTGATGGTGAATTTCTACGCCAATATAGTGTAAAGATTTTATGTTTCAACATGAACTTTCCGATCAATATCAAATTGTGGCATGGAGCTAATTCATGCTGAAATATCCCTGGAGAGGATTTCAAGAACGGAACAAGCCCTACGTTTTAAAATTTCTATGTACCTCAATGAATTCATCATTAAGTTCAAAGGAACTACAAATCTAGTGCCATCTTCAGTGAAAACAGAAGTCAAACTATTTATTTTGAGGATATTTTGTGGTTTGCTGGATATGTTGAGGTTTCATTGATTCATTCTTGCTTCGTCTAACAAGGTTACATGCGAAACCATGAACAAATGAATGATTCTCATCGTTAAAAATGCCATTTTCCCAGTCGTTTAAAAGCTACGATTTATATTATGATCCACAATAATCGTTTTTGATTTATTTTACGTGTCAAAAGATGTTTTTAATTGGCTTTCTCGCCTTTTGACAAGTCTACATCGCACATCTGAAGGGAGAATATTAGCACCAATAGAAAAAAGATCTTCTTTAAGGTCTATACTAGTTTTTGTTAGATTAATATTGCTCTTTAGGAGTAGGCATTGACTAAATTTTGTAGTTGTTTTTATTTTCCTTCAACATTTGCCTTTCCTTTCTGGGGAAGAAGATCCAGTTTCACTGTGACTTTGAATTCGGGAAAATGCTCGATTTTCCAGCATCAACCGTGGAAGAAATATTTCTTAAATGGATTAATGACTCTTATGTGAATAATCTTTTCTCTCGTTCTAGGTGTTTTAGTCATTTTAGCACACTGAAATAAACGAATTAACAACCTACTTAAAATTTATGCAAGAGTAACTTCCTCTTTTCATAGAAGCAGGCTTGTGCATCATTTGCCATACTGAAACCCCATCTGTGAAACACTTTGCGTGCGATTTTTCTTTCGCCTAAGTGGCAACAAAAAAGACTTTTCGAAAGATAAACATTCACTGGATTTCCATTTTCAAAATGCTACTTATAATTTGTTTAAATCCTGTTTTCGAGTTAATAAAATTGTTTGAAGAAGTTTGTTTTTTATAGTGCACTACTAATACTTTAGATTGTATCCGACGAACTTCAATGCTAAAAATGGTACGATAATCCTAATTTGTGTAAACCAGTTCTATATAGTCAAAGGAACACATCCAGACGACATTAAGGTTATAATGTATTTCTCCCGCCTTCTTTGCATGCCTTCGTGGTGTAGTGGTCTGCATGCTCGACGCGTAACCGAGAGGTCCGTGGTTCGATAGCCGGCGAAGGCGTTGCTCATTTTTCATGTCTCCTGCTGCGAAATAACCTAGTGTGTCTACACTGGCGCCCGAACTAAAAAAAAAGGTGGTGGATGATGATTCTCCACCACCGGGATTTGGCAATTGGGTCCCCAAAACCCCAGTGGCTCTTTAAAAGGGGGAGTATATAAGGTATTTCTCCCGCCTTCTTTGCATGCCTTCGTGGTGTGCATGCTCGACGCGTAACCGAGAGGTCCGTAGTTCGATTCCCGGCGAAGGCGTTGCTCATTTTTTATGTCTCCTGCTTCGAAATAACCTAATGTCTCTACAAGGTAGACAAAATTCGTTTGAGGGGCCAGTTGGCAACCAACTTTATAATCGAAACTTTTTTGTCCCTATAAATTTGCATACTATAGTATATACAATATTAATACAACATTGCAATGAATTTCGCTACAGTCTGAAATCAAGAATGTATAAGTTCAGAACTAAATTACTTTAAATATGTCATTAAAAATTATTGTCATCTTTCACATTTAAAGACTTTCATTTCCGTTATTTTCCAAACACATATATGTCATTCTCTATCATAACATTAATTACCAACTTTAACAAATCAGTTCCGTCACTTTCAGCAAACCTGGTACCTTATTTTCGCATTAATCAGAAATCTTATTGCAATGTCTCAAAGATTTCCAGTAAACGGATGATAAATATAATTAGACTATTGGTGTGTTATCATCAAGCAAACGGCGGTGGTTATCAAAATTCATTATTAATTCTGTAATGAGAGGTGAATATGTAATGGATTTGTTAAACAAAGTTTCAAGCAAAGACGAGTTTTAACTTAAAATGACGTCAGTGTTTTATGTATTTAGAAGACTCAAAATACAAGGGGAGTAACTTCATTATGTGTGAATGCAGAGCTTAATACTCATGCGTAAATGCAAGTAAAAATGCAGTTTAAAGTAAAAGTTTGGGCAGAAATGACTTACAATATTTGAGCAGCGCGTCCTTGTCTTCGTAATTGCAACTATTGTCAGACATAAAATTCGTCTTCTGAGCTGGCTGTGAATTAACTTATCTTATGCATTTTACTTCGTACATCTCTTAAAAAACTGATAACTAACGACATCAGTAAAAATTATTTAAAATTAGATGTTTGCTAGTTTAAAACATAAAGTACCCTTTTCTATCATTTTCCATGAAAGTAAAAGAAATTTAGAATCCAGATTCCATTAGAAGAACTTCTACAATATCTCGCGAGACGATCTCTTTAAACAAGAATTCTAATGTGGACACTGCATGACTTTCTTACACAGCTCATTAAATTATGCATATTTTTTTCCGCACTTCACGTAAACTTATTTCTTCGAATATCATTCTAACTTAATAAACCAGTCTTTCAAGATAAGTTCAAAATCACATTAAAATTGCAAATTTTGACATTAAATATTCCGGTGAATTTCGTCATTTAGAACCCTTCCGTAATTGGAAGTATATGACTACGACCAACGTCTGGTGAAATAAAGTCCGGGTAAGAACTTTTAAAACAGGTAAGTATATATATATATATAATTTAACAATCCGTTTTGGAAAAAAGAGTTTTTTTGTTCCGTATGTACGTATAAATGTCATGCAAAGCGATATTCAGAATTTGTTCAGGAACGGTCGCAATAGGTATTTCTGTTGAAATATGATGTCACAAGTTTTTCGCAATTACAACACTTCCTTTTTATTTCACAAAGAAGTAAAGCTAGGTATTAAAAGACAAAATGTGACAAAATTTTTGTTAAGTAAACGCTTGATAGTCTGAAAGGCGATCTTTCTTCTCATATTTTAGAAAAATGCAAGCATTTTCTATTCATATCTAGTAAGATTCACAATTACAAATAACTGATGCTGAAAGTAATAAAGATTATTTCAATTTGAATGGCTATTGGTTTATTGCACTGCAGTTTAGATTAACAGATTCAACGCATTAACAAAACAGCAACTTTGAACGTTTTTATTTTTAGAATATTTTCTGTCACGATTAAGAACTTTTTTCCCATAGGAGTTAAAATACTTGAGTTCCTATTATCATGCATGAAATATTCCAAATAATACAGATAAAGCGTTTATTTCCCTAAATACTGATTCTAAGCTTAATTTTTTTACTTCCTTGTATGAAGTAAAGGAAGTATTGTAATCACGAAAAATTCCGGGTACCAATATTTCAACGAAAACATACATTTTGACCTCTATCGAATGCAATTTAACGGTAACTATACGTAAGGACAGAATAAAGGACTCTGCTTCCCCAAACGAGTTATAAAACTGATTTAAAATGGATTCAGAAGGAATTTTTTTTCGTGGTGTCTGCAAGCACATACGTACGTATGTATGTATGTATCTCGGATAACTCAAAAACGAGTAGCCTAAGACTATTGAAATTTTGTACATAGTACTGCTATAACATGTACAGGTTCACCTCCTTTTTGGTTGCAATAGGCGGCACCAAAAGTATATATATACCGAATCTGTTACTCCGTTCAGTGAGCTCAGTTTTTTTATTCTTATATGTTGGTCAATCGCGCATTTTTTGCTTTAAAAATGATGGAATTATGTTGTTGTTATCTTCCGGTTAAGGTTTTTATGCCTTTAGTAAATCTGCATGTAATATTTGTAGAATTATCAACGATTTAAAAGATGTTTAGGTGCGGCTAACCTTAATAATGTTTACCACAGCAGCCATATTTGTTTACACTTAAAACTTAGAAGAATAGTGAATTTGTTGCCAGTGTAGAAACACTATGCTTCGCAACAACAAAGATAACGCCTTCTTTCATTTTTGCGAATAAATCACGCTTAATCCATTCTGGAATTTATTCGAGGAAATAAGTGATTAAGATTTACTTCGTATTTTTTAATATAGATATTTTCAGTTTTTATGTCTTTTTGCCTTGTCGGGAAGTGACGTAGATGTAATTCAATCCAAAAAGTTTAAATGAAATATAGAAAAAATGCGTGTAATTTAATATACGGTACAAGGAAGTCATGTGTTGTGCACATCAGATTTTTTCTGTTAGTGATACTGAAAACAAGGTAAAGAACGTTTATGACAATAACTTTCAACACACGAAGCAGGAAAGTGTTCTTAATATAAAAATCTAACGTTTTATACAATCCAAATAGATCAAGAATTCTAATCAATACAATGTTTATTATGCTTTAATTTAAATAGAAAGAGCACTATTTGTTATATTCAAAATTTATGACAGTATTTTAGAACACATTTACTTACTTATATCATTTTCCAATGTATTTTGCTTTAGACAACATACCTTATGTAATACAGAAAGTTCAAAAAAGGAATTTAAATTAAATGCTTGCATTTGATTTTGACAAAATTGAGAAGTAACTCAAAACATCGTATTTGGTATAAAAATGGTTGTGGTTAAAACAAATTACCTGTGAAAAATATAAAACAATATCATTCACATTCGTTGATGATACAAAATGGAAACACCTTCTGCATTTTATGTAATGCGGTGTCATCAAATTTCAGTTACTTATTCCCATTCTTCAAATGCAGTCTATTTGACTGAATAAGACTCTTGAATACTGGTAGTTTGACTTAGCTGCGACTTAATGTGAGCGGGTTAACTGCATGGAATATTGCTGTCCATTACAAAGCAAGATAGCCGTTAGGTGCTTCTCGACTACCTATAAAATAATCAAATTATTTAAAGGAATAAATTAAATAAAAGTAGCTTTTACAAAACATTAACTGTCAGAAACTTAAGATAAACGTTGCAACGCTAATGGGGTTTCACAAAGCTATATTTTCTTCGAGGTTCATCAGAAGAGTTCTATAACAATTATAAATTGTACGCCTATTATGGATCTTCAGTTAGCACCATGTAATACAATGCAAATAAAATCTTACTATAAAATAAAAAGATTACCATATGAACATCAAATATAATTTTTATTCACCAGCTCCGTAGTCGGAAAAATCTTATCTACTATTTTTAATAAAACAAATCGAATTCTAAAGATAAAAACTGTTGCCAAAAACGATAATAAAATAATATGCAAAGTAAACATTTATAATTATTATATTATGAGTATTAAAATATTGTGCTTTACTTTCAAACTAATGATTTATATTTTATGCCGTTACATTCACTCCCCTTCCAGTAACGAACGTTACGTTAGAAAGATTGGAAGAAGTAATAGTGCTCATCATCAAAATAATAACAACATTCATGTATAAATAAAATATCAATTTTCGAATCTCAATGGTGTCTTCAGAATTCTACCAGTTCGAGATTGTCTTAAAGCTGATTTGATTTTAGGTTGAGCCACAGTTATTTTGGTTTGAATTTCAGTCGGCGTAGGTGCATTGTTTACACAATTTGGAGTTGCAGGTTTCTCTTGTTCAGGGGTTTGTTGTGGTAGAATATATACTGGCTTCAATCTATCTATCGATACATTTACTTCTTTATTCTTTATCCTGAGAGTAAAATATTTGGGTGAACGATTGATAACCAAATACGGACCTTCATATAGGGGTTCGAATTGCTTCCGAACTCTGTCAATGCGAAGAAAAACATGGAATGTTGATTCTAAATCTTTATGTACAAATAATTTAGGGATACCTTTCTGTTGTGTTTTCTTCGGCCAAATCAATTCCATATGCTTTTGTAACTTATGTATAAAAGTTCCAGGTGGTGTATGACTTCTTTTTTCTTCAAAGAATTCTCCAGGAAGTTTAATATTCTCTTCCATATACCATTTCCGCTATATTATAGTTAGTATCGTTGCGGATTGCTGTTCGTGGGCCTAAAAGAAACGTAGGTAATGTTGTAAGGTTTTAGTTAAACTAACAAAGTTTTATTTTAATTTAAATCTTTCTATCTCTTCTCAGTTTCAACTTCCCGTCAGAAGAAGCGCGCGTTTTCAGCTTATGCTAATTTGAAGTGGAGCCAATGACTATTTAAACCAGTGGTAGAAACCTCTTAGTGTGAGAGAGCTTTTAGTCTCAGGTCACGGTTATTCTGTTCGACGTTCGCCTGACCAGCTAGCAGCTAAAATTATAAGCCATAGGGCTTACTACGCGATTGCATATTGAAATAAATTGAAGTGCGCTAGTATTAGTAAATCTTGCTACGCACCTAGTTAGAGGCCAACTCCGCGATTAGCTCTGTGAGCAAAGATTAATCAAATTTCTATTTAGCTTTAGTTTAAATTTATCTGATTGTTCATTTAGACCCAAGTGTGGTCTTTCACTTTCTGTATCCCTCCTGAGTTGGGAAGTGATTTGTAAATAATATTGATTTAATAAAAGAGGATTTTAAATCCCTTTCAAGTGCAGTTATTCTACAACTTAAGCACAGTATCTACAACTAGAACATAGCTACATTCAGCTCCCTGTTCCAGATCAGGACTTTAAGATGTTTGCCAGGAACATGCACAGAACACTCAGTCCTGACAATGTTTCATTCCAAATTTTATTATTATTGGCTTTTAAAGATTTTATTGATTAAAATCCTGTATATGTGTATATTCTTGTTAACTTTATTTTGCTTGCTTGATGTGTAATTTGCTTACCTGTACTCATTTTATCTGTACATCTGTACTTCTATCTATATCCTGACCTTATTACATTTGTATGCCCAACTTATGCTATCATGCTGTAATAACAGTGTGTCCATCTATTACTTTCCCTTTTTGTTTTGGTCCTTCTTTTAATATTCCCCAGTCAACTCCCGGAGGACATTGCACTATGCTCTAGATTTATTTTTAATTCCGTCGACGGGACCAGTAGGCTGATGAGCATCTAACCCAATGCACCAGCTATTCCGTTGATGGCAAGTGACAGAAGAGTATCTTTCCATGAGAATTACTGCCAACACGCATTTACGGTTGATACATCCCTGCCAAGTCTTTCTGCAAAATCGCGAAAAGAAAATCCATCTTTTCGTAGCCCTATTACGGTTACAGCCCAAAACATCGCGGACGAAAACGTCGCGAAGAAAACAACGCAAGGCGAAAATGTCGTGGTACAAAACATCGAGGGAGAAAATAAAGCAAAGAGAAAAAATCGCAGTTCTAAAACGTCGCGGTACAAAATATCGTCGTCGAAAATAAAGCAGTTCAAAACCTTCGTAGTTTAAAAACATCGTCGTCGAAAATATCGTGGAAAACATAAAGTACCTACAAATCCTCGCATGACGACAACATCGCAGAAATGCGTTTTTCAGGCTTTAATATGGATGGTAAATGGATATTCGCTTGTGAGCGGAAGATGGAAAGAAGGATAATTTTTACTTTCATATTTTTATTAACTAATAATTTTTTAAAACAGAACAAGAAATTTAAATAAAACAAGAATCACTATAAGAGTATCAGATTAACAAAAGTGAAGAAAATAATCTCATAATTAACTTGGGAATTTTTTTATAGATATAGCCACGCAGTTACTTATTTTCCTTTTTCTATTCTTGTTTAGATTAAACTTTTAGTGAAAAATTACCGGTAAAACTTTGCAAAAATTAATTTTTTAATGACCTTTGTTAGTTCACTATGTCAGTTTAAAATTTTATTAAATGCTTTAATTTTAGCATAGAAATTTAATTTCATTAATTTTCTATGCTTACGTTTCCCTTTTACATTTTCAACAAATATTGTTTTGTTAATGAAAAATATGAAAGTAAAAATTATCCTTCTTTCCATCTCGCGCTCACAAATCATTATGCGAGTATCCTTTTACAATTATTAAAGTCTGAAATGTGCTTATGTGCGATGTTATCGGCATGCAATGATTTGTAGGTACTTTATATTTTACCACGATATTTTCGATGACGATGTTTTTAAACTGCGAAGTTTTTGAACCGCTTTATTTTCAACGACGATATTTTGTATCACGATGCTTTAGAACTACGATGTTTTCTCTTTGCTTTATATGACGATGTTTTTAAACTGCGAAGTTTTTGAACCGCTTTATTTTCGACGACGATATTTTGTACCCGACGTTTTCGTCTTGCGTTGTTTTCTCTGCCACGTTTTCGTCCGCGATGTTTTCGGCGGACACCGCCTATTGATGAATAGTCCATTACTGTTGCCATTCACTACAGAAATCTTGAGCGCTTTAAAACGGTGTTTTTCCTTATCTGGCAACCTCCGTTCCTCGATATGGTCATTAATATGTTTCGTCCGTCGTTGCTGGGAAATGTTCTTAATTTACGTGCCCTGTAGTGTTCTGCAATTCCTTCGTACGTAGCCTTCACTTCCGCAGTTCTAGCACTTATTTCACGCCTTTTTCATCTCATGGCATTTAATTGTCTGTTTAACTCGCCTGTCTTATTTTCCGTGCTCTGGGGTGTTTTGCATTTCCTTCATATGTAGCCTTCAACATCACAGTTCCAGCACTTTAGAATTGGTTTCTTTTCGCTCCTGTTTCGGCTCAAAGCACTGACTTGTCTGGTCAAATTATGTGTTTTATTTTCTGTGCCCTGGAGTGTTCTGCAATACCGTCGTATGCGGCCTCAGCACCACATTTCCAATACCTTAGAGCCAATTTGTTCTCACTCCTACTCCGTATCAAGGCACTGACATATCTAGATAAATCATCTAAGAGCGTCATCAATTGATAAACTGGCTCGTGCACTCGCACAGCTCTGACTGAGTGGCGATCTCTACGAGTTGCCTGCTGGCCTGCTTCGAATTTCTTGGCGTACACTAGAACGTTTTTAAATCCTTCACGTACGCCATTCTCAGAGCTTTCTGTATTTCGGAATCCCGGATGCCATCGATAAAGTACTGCACGGACAGGATTTCCCTCTTTCCTCTCGGACACTCCGTAAAGGCGAGATGAGGCAGCCTTTCAACATCCGTGGCAAGCTTCTGGAGTGTTTCGGTGGGCTTCTGTTGATGTGAGTTTAAATGAAGCCTACTGTAGTCTTTCAAACATTTCTCCCCAAAGCGCAGCTTCTGCACTGGACAGAGCTTCGAAATCTAGCCTTTGGTTTTCAAGAAGAGTCTGGAGGATATCCGCTCCGTCTGCTCTCAAAGAAGCGGCGAGATGACAGGCCTTAGCTTGGGAATCCCATCCACTCGCATCCCCAAATAAAGAAAATTCTGTCTTATATACTTGCCAAGAGGGCTTCTCATCATACTTGTAGAGCTTCACAGACGGACGAGCAGGCATGGGTAAAAATTTAAAACCATCCTAATTGCTTTCTGACGTCACTACGAATTTCTTTAAAGTATCAACATCTTTAGCAACTGCAGAAACCCCGTCATCAATTTGCTGTTTGATTTGGTATTGGACGCAAAACTCTTCCTTCATTTCGTTCTTCCACAGCAAAAACTCTGCCTTTTATTTGTTCTTTGACGGAAGAAACTATTTCTTCAATTTCTCCAACCTTACTTCGACAACTTTACTTTTTCTTTTCTTAAACGGCTTTCACTTCTCTAGCAGAAAGTTGACCAGCTTCCATCTTTTCTTGAACGGCTTTCATTTCTTCTTTAACAGAACGTTGACCAGCTTCCATGTTTTCTTGAATAGCTTTCATCTCCTCTTTAACGTATTCTTGATCAGCTTTAATCTCGTCTTTAAAGGATGCTCGGCCAGCTTCCATCTTTTCTTGGATTGCAGCAAAAGCACTGACGTGCTGTCTCAATTGTTCTCCCATCCCTCTAGTTAATGGCATTTAACCCCACTCTTGACACCAAAAATTGTTGCGTGCATACGGGTTCGTAATTAATTGAATGCCCAAGTCGTTAAAAAGTTAATAAAATTTAAAATTTATTCACAAGAAATAAAACAAAATGCTAAACGTTTTCATCAGAGATACTCGTACAATATCACAATATCTCACAGTAATTCTATTTTGAACTATTAAAACTTTAAACGGAACTCCATTCAAAACAGGGAAAGCTAATTCGATCTCATCTCGAATTCGTTGCAACCAATAACAGCGCTAAGTAAACAACAACAGTTGGCTTAAAACAACTAAACTGAGATATTTTAATCCGGTATTTTATAAGCTTTTTAATCAAGCACGATTATATTCTGGTATTTTCTCGATTTTTCTGGGTAGCAAAACAGTTCAGTTACCAGATATCTATTTATTAAAATGTTAAATGCACGCGGTGTTGTATTTTTACTCGTCCGTCATAATTTTCTTTTAAAAGTCGTCACGCGCTGCATTGCACGGAAAAAGGAAACAATTTTAATTTCAAATCTACTAAAAATATCTAACTAAATACAAAATCCGTAACAATATCTTAACTTTATAAACATCTTTAAATACCCTTATAAATTCAAATTGTCTGCAGAAAAATTATTAATCACATATAATAATTTGCTCAAATATTTTATAGTGCATAAATAAATATCTTATCATAAGTTTTTATTTAAACTGAATTTTTCTAATTTTAATCTTAGCAAAACTTTAAACAAAACTCATAATAGTTAGATATTCTTTCACTTCAGTTATATTGATTCTATTATATTCAAAATTATTTCCTTTCATTTTAAGGAATATGTTTCAAATCATTCATTAAAGCAAATAAAATAATGGTATTTTGTTAAAGTACACAATAACCATTCGCGGAAAATGGTCTTCAAAAGGATAAACCAACAAATTCATTATTTTTATCTTAGACTACAACATTTATTCAATATTCAGAAGAATTTAAAGGAAACGAATAAAATGTAAGAATTCCACATGGTAGGGGAGGGACCTTCTGCTTCTCTTACTGCGAAACGAAACTAAATTCTAATCAACAATATCAGTGAATCTCCTGAAAATTTCATCATTAATGTATGCATTCAGTTTGCTAATAGAAGCTATAATGTAATTTAGTATTTAAATTAAACATTTTACTAAAATAACAAATTACCCAAAGTTTAAAAATAAGCTTCTTTTTAAAAATTGCCGTTGGCTTTCGTCTGATGTTTTTATGTAGTATCTATAAATCTGGTTTCAGTAAAGAATTTACATTCGGTTTAAGAAGATATCATAAGAAATAATAAGAAGATATCATAAGAAATAATAAGAAGATATCATAAGAAATAATGAATTTAAAATGATTTTAAAATAAAATTAACCAATAATTTAAAAGAAAATTATGTCCTTGTTCCTTTGAAAGTGTTTGACATTCCTTTCGATGTGCTAACAGCATGACACGATGTTTTACATTAATCTTTGTTTTCCAAAATTATTTTGACTAGCAATTCACATCTGAAAAGAGATTCAGCCGATCTCCAGCGATCGAAACTCACATTACTGTATATGGACTTTTTAAAGCCGAACAGAAATTCTCAACATTTCGTTGGGTGCAATTTTGTAAACAGAAATTCTCAGCATTTCATTGGGAGCCATTTTGTAACCTCTTTTCTATAAATACAAACGTCGGCTAGCTTTAAAAGTATTTATTAAACGAGCACAGATACAGTTACAAAGAAAATATACATTAAAACAAAACATACACAAAACAGAGCAATTAACTTCCGAGTCACGGAGGCATGCAGCTGGAGGTTGACTGCTGAAAGTTATTGTCGTCGTCACTACATGGTGACCGATGAAATAGTTCGGTTGCATCCGAGTAGTTATGTTAGAATTTTATTTTTTGTATCATTTCCTTGTTAAAAAGGCCAGAAATAAAACCTTCGAAATTACTTATGCTTTCCGAAGGTTATGTAATGTTAGTTATACACCGGGTGAAGAATAAATTTCCATTAAATAATAAAATAAGTTTTATATTCGAACGAAATTCTTCAGCCTATGAAATGTATACTGCGCAAAAAAAGGGGGAAATTCTATACCACCCGTTGCACTAGGTCGATTGACGAAATTCAAATTACGTTTTCCATGCCTAAAAACCCGACATAGGATATGTATTACATTTACATATAGCATTGTTCTAATATAGGTATTCTGACACAAAATCGGAATTTTTTCTGAAATGGCATGCCAATTTTTTCCCATGTTTCGATTCTACGACTCCAATTATGCTCAAACATTAAATTTTGCAAAATTTGGTGCAAAATTTACGGTGAAATTCAAAAATTTATCTTGGAGAATTTTTTTCAGTTTGCGCAAAGAATAATTCACTTGGCGAACTTCTTAATATATGGCAACCTATTTTCCTTTCTCTTTTTACAAATTGTGTATGAGTGGCAAAAAAGTCACATCGTTCGTACTTTCAAATAAATTTAACACTGGCCAATATATAAATTCACATATATCTTCGGAAATTGTGAATAAAAAATTCTAATTTTTTGCAGGTATGCTTAGAAATGCAGTTACTTTTAAGACGATGGTAAACATTTTATAGATTATAATTCAAATTTGTTTTCGAAAAATTTGTAAAAATTATTTAAAAACACAAATTTTAAAAATGAATCATACAAATGAACGAATTTTATTTGGAATGAACCTAAATTTCGAAATGTGAAATGAAGAATCAAATAAGTTTAATAAAAAAGAGAGATTAATAAATATATACCAAATTCAATTAACGTGGAGGATCTAAAATTTTGAGAGCTAATTTTTTAAAAACTATTCGTGCGAGGTTTACAAAACTTGGCTGTTTGGCATAATTTGAGTCGTTGAATCGATATATAGAAAAACATTCGCATATCATTTCAGGAGAAGTCCGATTTTGTGTCAAAATAACTAATTAGAACAATGCTATATATAAATCTAATACATGTCTTAAGTCGCGCTTTCGAGGCACGAAAAGAAAAACGCAAGTCCAATTTCGTCATTCGGCCCAGTAGAACAGGAGATATAGATATATCCCCTTTTTTTAGCCCAAAGTGACTTTAGTCCCCGAAGGACTATTGTTTTCGTTTTGCGATTTTGCGTCGGAAACATTAAAAGTCTAAATCACTTTTCAAACTGTTGCCACTAAATCTTGCAGCCATGTATTATACTTAAAGAAATCAAATAATGAAGAATCTGTATAATTGTATGTCTATTTCTCCAAATGTGATAAAACAACGTACCTAGAGCCATCCAATTTTGAATAATGTACTTTTTTCACCCGAATATGCGCATCTAGACACCCAAATTTGGAATTTATTTTATTACCTATTTCATATTTTGTAAAACTTTTAACTAATTTTTGATGAACAAACTCAAACGATTTAAAAGCGAGCAGTGGCAGCACTCTACGAGGAAAAAAACCTGTTTATCTCCAGCGCAGCGCGCGGAACTGTGTATTGGAAATTCTAAAGATAGACTCATTTTAAAGTTATTTTGCGATATTGCTGTTGAATTGAATTTTATGGTTTAAGTACGAAGAAATGATATTTAATAAATAAAGATAACACACAAAATGTTTAAAAAAACGCCCCTTTGGACGCAATTTAAAATCTGAAACCCTTCAGATTTTTTTTATCGCAGTGTACTATGAAAACGGAGTGAAGTAATAATGTAACTAGTAGAAAGCAACCCAAAAAGAAACAAAAGTGTATTTTTTATTCTTCTTATATATTTTGCTCTCCCAACAACTGCTACTTTTCTCTCCAGGCATGTTAACACTTTTATCACATAGATGAAAAATTAAAGCAAGGAAACATAACTGAAAGGTATTTTTAACTTTGTATCAAATATATAATATTGAAGAAGTATAAAAATAAATAAGTAAATATTTTATAAGGATATTCAGTATTACAAGAAGTAAATATACGCTTTCATAACCCTTAAAAAATAACACATCCTAATTTTCATGAAACGTTTTGTGCTGCTTGTGATGTTCACTCTGAAACATGGATACTTGAGTTCAGTTTTTAGGTTCTTTGTGACTAATAGTTGTATAGTCCTTTTAGCAAGCTCTTTCCCGAATAAATTACAACAAGCTAATTGATGCAGTTTCTAAATATATGAAAAGCTTTTATGGAAAATAAAAGATTTAGAAGCTACTTTAGCGAAGCAGAAATTTAAGAGAAAATTCGCAACGTATCTTTCAACCCCACTAAATAGGGAAACTTAATTAACCACTTTCAAACATTTGCTCTCGCACAAAGCTTTCAACTACGCTTCTTTATTATCAACGAAAATGCACATAAGAAATATTCAGTCCACAAATTTCAAATTTTTTTTTCATTTTCAAGAAATAAACTTCGTAAAGCATAGATTCTAATAACATCAATAACGATTTTGGTAATAAAGAAGTGCTCTTCAGTTTGATAAATAATTCTATGTTTAATTTGTGTGTTCTCTTCTGGGTGTGTTTATTTTTTTATTTCTATTCTTTACTCACTTTTCTGAGGACTTGGTAATTACAATTTATCTAGGCAGCTTTAGAAGTCAGCATTTTTGTGTTCTTGAGTTTTACCATATTTCGCTTTCTTTACCATTTAATCATGGTTTGAAATTTAGTATAAATGAGCTTGCATAAATCATGAATCGTTTCTAAATTATGTTTAAATAGGAAATACTTCTCAAAATGTTTTTAAAAGTCCTTAATTTTTGACTTTCCTGAAAAAGGATTTAAATATAAGAGCAAAACCTTTATCATCAAGTTTCTTCTATATTCCGTCAATGTGTTACTTAAACATACTGGTGAGCTTACATGATTTGACAGCTTAGAACTCTTATATTTACTTCCTTTTACAAGTAAAGGAAGTATTGTAATCGCGAAAAATTTTTATTATCATATTTCAACAAGCAGACTAAATAACTCTTTCTCAAAACGGACTATAAAACGGGTTCAGAAATAATTGTTTCGTGATGTCTGTAGGTATATTCTTACCTATAAATGTATCTTGCATAGCTCAAAAACAATTAGCCGTATAGCGTTGAAATTTTGTATATCGCACTGCAGTAACATCTAACTATGCACCACTCTTTTTTGTTGCAATCAGCTGTACCAAGCATATATATATATATCCCCCTCTTACTGAGCTCAGTGAGCTGTAATTTTCTGTTCTTATAGGTTGGAAAATTATGTATTTTTTATTTTAAAAATGATTGAATAATGTTGCTCTTATGTTCCGGTTAAGACTTTTATGCCTTTAGTTAATCTGCATGCAGTATCTGTGGCATTGTCAACAATTTAAAAGTGTAACTGATGGCTAAACCTAACGTGTAATCTGTTTGTTTACATTTGAAACTCTCAGTAGTATAGTAAATTAAGTGCGTTGGTGCACCAAATTCTTAGGTCTGATTGTCCAGTGGAGTCAAAATTAACTTTAAATATTTGCGAACCAAAATTTTTGTCTTTGTTCCGTTGGATTTTGTCTTTGTCTTTGTGCCTGTTTTCCCGTGGTTATTCTAATTTTAATTCCAAAAAAGATTTTTTTTTAAATTTTTTAAACTATATTTTGTATTTTAGGCTTCTCTGTATTCTACAACTTTTAATGAAGTTGTTTTAAATTTTTATGTATTTTTGCTTTGCCACAAAGTGAAAATTGAATTTATTGAATGAGAAATGTATCTCCAATAAAATTTGAGGAAATAAGTTTAAAGGTAGTGCAGCAAAAACATGTCTACATTTTAATAGGCTGTACAAAGAAGTCGTGTGGTGTTTACATGACTTCTTTGTACATCAGATTCTTTTAAAAAAAGAATCGTCAAGTACAAACTTCGAAATGCATCAAAAAATTAAATATATTAATTTCATTTAGTAAATTTTTCTGTTTATTAACCTATTAAAACGTCTCAAAAGAAATTTCTTCGAGGGTTTTTTATATTAATAATAATAATTATTGTTACAGATTTCGTATTTATTTGGCTGTTTATTTGGAATAGTAATTAAAATTGCTTTATTTTCCATGCAACGCAGACGATTTTTGAACTGAAAGCTACGTCGGAAAAGTAAAATTAAAAGAGAAAGTGCATTTAATATTTAATAAATGAATACGTCGTAATTGCTGTTGCCATCCACAAAAATTGAGGAAAATCGAGGTTTTACCAGAATGCCCTATTAAATAATTAAAAAGCTTATAAAAGCCGAATTGAAACACCTCATCTCAGTTGTAGTTGTAGCTGTTTTAAGCGAACTGTTTATTTACGTAATGCTGTTATTGATTGTAGCGATTTCGTTGTGAGATAGAACTAGTTTCTCTGTTTTTGAATTAAGTTTGGTTTAACGTTTGAGATATTGTGATATTGTACGAATATTTCTGAAGACATGTTTCAGCATTTTGTTTTATTTCTTGCGGAAAGAATAAATTTTGTTAACTTTTTAATGATTTGTACATTCAATTTATTACGAAACCGTACGCATGCAACATTATTTTTATTATTATTTATCGAAATATTGGATGTCGAAAAAACAGCACGTACTTCCGTACGAAAGAAGAATTTACTGTTACTCACGTGCGCAAGCAATCTAGAGAAAATAATACAAAACTATGGCTTAAATAATAAATTATTTTCTTAAATAAAGTTATGCGCAACCTAATCAAAAGAACTAACGATTAAATAATATCACAGCAGAACGTTTTGTTCTACCATCTTTAATTGTAATTTCGAACAATATATAGAATTTCATGTTGTATATCTTTAATTTCTGAAGGATTTAAACTAAATGTAAATCGGAACTCGTAATACTAAACTTATTTCATATGTTAAACTAATATATATGTACTAAGACCAAATTTGAGTCTCTTATTTTTAATTTTATAATTTTTTATAATTTTAAATTCTTATTTTCTGAAATGTTCTAAAAACATTAGTGATAAATTATTTGATATTTTAGATTACAATTTAAAGTTTTCAGATTGTAGTTTTTAGTCCAAAGGGACAATTTGGCCAGAAGTACTATTAATCAAAGCTGTATGTAAGCAAAGCGTCGGCACTTCAATGGGAGAAATTGCGCTTCGTAACGA
>KK116891.1:108864-121902 GCA_000611955.2 Stegodyphus mimosarum | reverse complement strand
TATTAAATTGCAACCTTTTCATTCTTCCTCCTTTTTTTTCCTCAGTGCATTATATTTTTTCTAATCTCTGTTTCTAAGTTGTTCTAATGAAGTCAGAATTGTCTTTAAGACCGAAACCCCAGATAGGTATGATTTTGCAATGACTCTCCGAGAGATCAACGATCGCTTCAAGACACCCTAGAAGTGTGGTACATTTCGGTAGCCCAAATCCAAATAAAAATAACATCTTTGTCTAATTGAAAAAACACTTCCAATCTAATTTATCGCTATATAAAGTTCCAAATTTAAAGCTTTCTGATTGTTGTCTGTGTTTCCTTTATTTATTAAATATCATGTTCTTCGCACTTTAACCATAAAATTCAGTTTACCAGCAATATCGCAAAATAATGAGCATATCTTTAGAATTTCCGATACACAGTCTCGCGCGTTGGAGATTTTTTTTGTACAGTGTTGCCATTGCTCGTTTTGAAATCGCTGAGTTTATTAACCAAAATTCGTTAAAGTTTTACAAAATATGAAATAATAAAACAAATTCCAAATTTGGGCTTCCAAATGCCCATTTTCGGTTACGTTATTCAAAATTGGATGGCTCTAGGTATCGTTGTTTTATCACACTGCGAGAAAAACGCATACATTTATGCAGATTCTTCATTATTTAATTTCTTTAAAAATAATGCAGGGCTCTAATATTTCGTTGCAACAATTTGAAAAGTGAGACGCCGTTTATCGTGATTCAACGCAAAATGCCAAAGCGGATTTAATAACCCTTCTGGGCTAGTGCCCTTTGGGCTAAAAATGCATATAAATTGTTTCAAAAGGCCACATTTCAGGTACGAAAAAAAAACACCGTAGATTTCAATTATTCACTTATGTTTCTTAACCGTGGACGGATGACAACATCGGAGATTCGGTAAAATTCGCAAAGGACAGATACTGTGGCGCGTGATATCAGTGATTTAAAAGTTCGTGGAATTTTAAGAATAACTGTCGTATATTCATAGGGTACGACACATTCAACATACAGAAAAAAGAATCCTAGTGATAATGAAAACGAAGACTAATTAACAGGGTGGAAATGTATAGTAAGTGTCTTGAACTCATCATTTTAATTTTATCATCATTAGTCGAATTCACATCGAATTCACCTTCTTTTAATCTAATTTTCACGCCGAAGAGTAAAAGCTGAGAAACTTCAATTTATTGTTAAGTGAACTTCTTTACAATAAAGCCTTCATAGCGAAGTCCTTAATTCATACCTTTGTGGAGACTTTAAAGGGAAAAGAGTTCATATTTACGTAGGACATAGAGATCACAACGAAACGGACAAACAGTCAGGCTGTTTCTAGGAATTTTATTCGTGAATGGACTACTGGTTTTGCGCCCAGACGATATTGTGGTTAGAGGGAGCCTACTACGGTACCGAAGGGCCCGGATTAAAATCCCGAAGAAGGCATGGATGTTTGTAAATGTATACTGTCTCGCGTGGTCTGGTGGAAGAGGAGACGGGTGAAATCGCCGCCGTTTAAAGCCGTCTATCGCCCGCCGTGCTCTCCCTCAAAACTGAGATGGAACTAGAAGGCCCACCTCTTTGAGGCTATGGCAGCCATTCTTCCATGAAATTAATGGACAAGACAACAGCAACAACAACTACTAGATTTCAACTGTCTTATTAACTCCGCCACTGATGGATCGAGATAAAGCTTCTGAAAAATCGAAGTGCTATAATTTAAATAACAACAAACTGATTTTAAAAGTATTAAAATAAGCCGATTTCGAAGTTTGTACGTGGCACTGAGATCTAACAGCATTGTACTGATTTGTATCTTGTACTTTCATTTTTCAAAACTGTTCCAAATAAATAACTGAAAAAGCTGTAAGGTTTATCCTAAGTTAATTAACAGTTATTTTAAATTCTATATCTTTCCTATCTTATTCTAATTTTAGCTTACAATTTCCTGCCAGAATGTAAATTCAGAAACGCAGATAATGAAAATGAGAGTACTATTTAAATACTCTCATTAAGTGAAAAAGAGTACTATTTAAGTCGTGACTTCACCGACTTCAAGAGAAAGAGAGTCTGATTCCCTGACTAGCGCGCGTTTGCCTTCTAGCTACGTCTCTCTTAGCTGTTATTACGCTCGGCCATACCTTAGGCCCTTTCTTGGCTTGCCGATTTAACTAATACTTAAGGGCCAACTAGTTAGATTCTGATAGCTTCGGCTATACCCTTTAATAGCTTAGTTAAGCTAGTTTTAGTTTAAATTATTATTATTTTAAGTTCAAGCTGGAGTGGCGGCTTTGTGTAAAGTTCCAAATATCAACTGATTGTAAATATACTGAGAAATAAAGGATTATAAACCCTCTTTATGTTTTACGTGTTCTGTTCACACGCTTAAGCGATTATCCGCTTATCAGTGTTCGTGGGGTTCTAAGTTAGAACTTTAGATTTATATAGGAACCCCCCCCAATATAGGTATCTGCTTAAAATTGCGAGAATCATTTAAGGAACATATAACTGTTAACAGCAGTCATTTACAAATCGAAAAGAAAACATTAGCCTACAAACCCTCAGCCTGATCTATCACAAGGAATTCAATCACGAACAAAATTGACACTATTCAGTCTATGCCTTTTCCAAATATTCGATGCTCAGTCTCTTCAGTTTTTATGTTTTACCCATTTTTTCATGGAAATATGCGAAGAAAAAATTACACATATCTTTACTGTTTTCTTCAAAATTTTGGTCTTTCGAGCATTGAATTAAGGATTACTACTATGCGTATCGAATGCTGTGAGAAGAATACAAAAACAACGAATATTAATCTTTTAGATAATTTTATTGCTACTAATGACTTATTCTTTAAATATGACATGAAACTAAGCTGTTACAATTCTCCGTCTAAGGAGAGGAGTTTTGAATTACAAAATGCATAATTGTATCCATAACATGAATGAATTTTAAAATAAACCTTTCGTATGAAAAATAACATATATTTAGAAAAACTTTCCGTATATCCGGAGTCTACAGTATTCAAGCAGAATGTAACTAAGCTTATTCTCCTGATAAATATTAAATACTTACTTTATTACTGATAAACAGAATCACTGTATTTATAGTTAGAATTTAAATTTATTTTATAAAGTATCTTCCAGTAAAAAATAAAAAATAGTTTGGGTAAATTAGCTGGGTAAATTCAGATATATTTTTTTAATATTTTAACATTACCTCAGCTGTTCTACTGATTCTGTTTGTTTATCACTATATTTATAGTTAGAATTTAAATTTATTTTATAAAGTATCTTCCAGTAAAAAATAAAAAATAGGTTGGGTAAATTAGCTGGGTAACTTTAGATATTTTTTTTTAATATTTTAACATTACCTCAGCTGTTCTAGTTATCGAGATAATTCACATGGGTGAAATAAATTTTAGTCTCATATTATGTTACGAAATTTAAAAGCATGCAAAAGATAACTGATTCCCAATTTGCCTGTCTGTCATGTTTCCTGACAATGAAATATTGCACCCCTTTCATGAATGATGCATTCAAAATCAAGAGATAGCACATGTAAATGCATCCTTTGCGGATGCTTAGAGGAGAATAGAAGATTAATGTGTTGCAATAAACAGCGTTCTTCTTTGTCTTCAATAATTCCAGCTGCCAGAGTGCAAGGATATTAAACACGGAATTCAAAATTCTTCTTCATTTTCCCTGCTTATGAAATAAACCATTTTCCCTTGTTGTGCTATTCTAAAGATTTAAGTAGCTGTGTCTACATATTATTACATACGCACTTTATTATGTGGCAGATATTGCTGTCTTTTGCTTCATTAAATTAAATAAGAACTCGAATTTAAAATGCTGAAATTACGTATGTGGCATATTTCGTATGAAATTTAGGATCCGATATCATGAAAGGTTGTACGCTGATAATGCAAAACATTATTTAAAACGAATCATTTCTAATACAAGTTGTAAATCTAATAATGGGTATGTACGGATTCTGTAAATGGACTGAAAACTTAACACAGAAGTCAAACTTTGCGTCTACGATGCTTTCAAACAAATTTGTCACCAGTTACCAGAAATTTCTTGTTCTAAAATGCACATAACATCTCCTCACTGTCTTAACTGACACTTTTGAGAACAAAAGGCTAGAAATGAGATAAAAATTTAGAAACCAAACTACTAAATTAAAACATAACCTAAATAACTAAGGTAAGTTTCAGTAGAAAAAAAAGCATTAGACCAAAGATAACACAAAATACTGTTTAAGTCATGGCTTAACCTCTTTAAAAAGCTAAGAGTAATTCAATGAAATGTTAGAAGAATTAAACAATGAAATGTGTAGCCTAATCAAGAAAGGCTAAGCATGAAAGTTTTTTATGACACGCATATGATATAATGCAGCGAAATCTTCGAGAATAGTTCTCATATCAACTGTTGGGATAGGAAAATTGTAAGTAAAAATACGTCTGACTGGAATAGAACAAAAATCTGTAATGAATTCATTTTAGCATTTGAAAAGCGGAGTCTTTGCGATGAACAGTGTGAGATACTAAAGTTTCGCGTTCGTTTCCCGAAATCCGTTGCAAAAAGCTAAAAAAAGTTGAAATAAACTATATCGAGAAGATGTTTTACGGCATTTAACAATATTTAAATCTTTCAAAAAATTTTAGTAGGAACTTGTTTTGTTTTGTAAACAAGTGATTCGGGTGCTCTTCCAGCTCAATGGACAACAATATGATAAACACAGCCGCTGTTATTATTCGAGAAAATGGCCAGGTAGTAGTGGATAAACTAATGGAGATGTAATAGATCATGTTTTGGAAGCGTATTTTACTTGCGCACAAGACGCTTAACTGAAAGATGGATGTCAAGTTTATCAAGTCATGAGCGGAAGCAAGTATGAAGAGATGCCAGCTTCAGGAACAAGTGAAGCACACTTATAAAGCCTATCATTGCTGCCGATAAGTGCTGATAACATCACTACGACGTCAAAAGCAAACAAGAAAGCAAATGTATTCCTACTTCAAAGACCCAAGGTGGAAAGTCCATGAAAATGACCTGGTTATTTCTTCGTTTGAATATGATGGAACAGTTTATCAGCATTCAGTGCATGAACATTGAACTATTACTGGCCAGTGATAAGTCATAATTTTGGAAAACCTTAACGCAGAATGTCCAACAAAAACAGTCGCAGTTACTACTTCAGACTTCGCACGTACATCAAAATAATGTACGATGTTACATGCCCGTTATTGTTCGGCTCGAAGGCGAAAATTGAATCCTTCACATAGCTGGAAGGCTATGTAAGCTTATGTATGAGGTTATTTTTTATTTCACAGTCTGAAGGCGAAACTTTTGGTTCCCAAATTTACATTTTGTAGAAGGCAAATGTAAAGACATGATCGAAAGTTAGATTCCAGTAGGTCTTTAAACAGCGGCAGACAAATTCGGACTAACATATAGCCGTTAATGATGACTATTTCGAAAGAATCTATACCTAGATAGGCTGTGATACATTTCAAGATTCATAAATTCTTTCACATTTTTTAGACTAGCCCTCTTATGTCGTATCACGTTTGTTTATAAAGAAGATTTACATTTTTGAGGTTAATATCTGTTTATGACATTATCTGTTATTTTTAATATCTCTTATTTCGTGTTATCGAAAAATAATACGTATAAAAGATGATGTGTGTAAATATGTTCAAAGAAAATCGTACATGTTACTATCAGCATGTTGCATGCAAACGATTTTGCGTAAATTTCGAAAACTTAAAGTAAACGACACTTTCTTTAAACTTCGTTTACTCAGAATACCTAACTAACCTTTTGAAAGGCAGAGTTTGAATGTGCTCAAAAAGATCTGTATTTAAACAGCTTTTACAAGTTAAATTTTTATAACTACATATTTTTGTCTCTGTTTTTATGAACTTCCATTCATTTAGACGATATTTACGTTATTAAAGGAAGAATATATTTAGAATTAGAATCCAATAAAATCCGAGTGACGAAAAATATCATTCCCTCCTGTATAAAGGCAGATATGCCATTCAAGGGGTTAAATTTATGAACAGTTATGTCTCGAATATGTAGCTTTATTTGGTAAATCAGAACTGCATTTCAGTCTGGTTCATCTAATATTTATGAGAGTTTTTTGTGAAAAAGCCCTTTTTCTTTCTGTCCGATGTCTGAAGTGCAATGTTGGTAGTCATATTTCTACAGAAGAAACCCACGCATAACATATAATTGAAAAAAACTGAAAAGTCATTTAATACGAAATACTCGTATGCAATTCCATCATAGGACTCTCAGAATCTATTTAGTCTGCGCCTGTGAGCTAGGAAAAATTTAGAACTTAGCAGATATTCATTTCAAACACTATGAAGAATTTATTATATACTTCTTGATATCAAGGATATCAATGAATGCTGTCTGCAACTGATACCTAATAAAATATTTTGATTTTTGAAACTTCACCAGTAATATCTCGTATGATTTACAAACTATTACTTTGAACTTCTAAGCTGAAATGTTGAATGTTAGATCTGTCAGAAGTGGCAGAATTTTGTTACTCATTGGGAAAAATATTTTTGATGCCAGAAATGCGACATAATAATTAATTTTATAATCATTGGAATCCTAAGAAATTTATTTAAGCACCCTTGTTATGCAGCGGTCAACGTATTCAGCTAGAAGATAACTGACTAGGTTTCGATTTCTATCGAGGCACTGCTGTTTTCCAAAATTTACCATTCCAGAAATCCTATACATGTTACCAGCAAGATAACATGTATGGATAATCTTTACCACAAGGTTTAAAGATTCATACACTTATAAGACATTTTCTCTCTCTTTCCAGCATGCCTTCGGGTGTAATGGTTATAAAACTCGGCGCGCAATCAAGAGATCCAGGTTCCAGTCCCGGCGAGAGCATTGCTCATTTTTCACATCTCCTGCATCAAAATAACCTAATGACTCTACACTGGTGCCCGATCTAAAAGGAGGTGGATGGTGATTCTTCACCACCAGGATTTGGGCGAGTGGGCCCCTAATCCATAGTCGACCTTTAAAAGGGGAAGTAAATAAGGTATTTTCTCCCTCCTTCCAGTATGGCTTCGTGGTGTAATGGTAGTACACTCGGCGCATATTCGAGAGGTCTAGGTTCGAGTCCTGGCGAGGGCATTGCTCATTTTTCACATCACATGTTTCTAAAGAACCTAATGACTCTACACACTAATTAAACTACATCATTGTGTTTAATTGATTAAATTTTTAAGTTACTCGAAATTAAATTAAAATCTAGCAAAGAACTTCCTACGTAATGCTGAAGAATTAAGTGAATTTTGATGACATAAATACATGACCTAGATATCATTGGGATAAAACACTAACAACTAGTGACTTTTTACTTTAAATAAGTTTCATGGAGCATTAAAATGAATTTGACAATTTTTTCAGGTTCGGCTAAGATATAAAATAAACATGTTTTAAGGCGAGGTTTAAAACATTTTAGATGTTAACAGTGATGTATAAAGAAAGGCACGTAAATTACTTTGCAAATTGTGATAACGCTGTTATTTACAGTGCAAAAGATCACTGAATGAAGAGAATGCTGAAATTAAACTTCACGGTCACTGGAGCAGTAGGTGATCCTTGTCACCATTATATGACATTAATGCAGGTTAGGTTTTCAGTGGTGCAGTTTGGATAAAGTTATTACTATTTGGATTAGAAATTAAATTAAATGCACCCAAAATTAAAAAAAGACAATTGAAGGAGCTATTGTCAATTTAAATTAGAATTTATGATTACACATTTTTACTTTATATTCAATTAAAACAATGAATTTATATTTATATTTATATATATATATTATATGACAATTGTTGGTTAAACATGGCGTAACGGCTATTATATTGCTGCCTCTAAACTCTTCTACTTCTTCTTGCTCCTCTAAATCTTTGGTCTATTGCTGCCTCTAAACCCCCTACACGCTGTAGGATACAGGATTGTCCGAGGCCTGAGTTTAATTCTACTACTTGTTAATATCTTCAGTTTTTTAAGTTTAGTTCTACTGTTTCAGTTTCCGCCCAAGTAGAGGCGTAGCGTGTTAGCGTCGAGTTGACGCATTCTAAATAATTTAAAGAGTGTAGTAAAGGGTAGTTTTAACCCCTCGTTCTATGCAGTCACTATTCTCCAGATTTCACACAAAAGATAGACAGTAGATCTCTACAAGGTCATCATTACAGTTAATAGAAATATTTTATTTCCAGGTGTCTTTCCTCGTTTTTCGTTGTCCTTCCGATTTTGCAATCAAACATTTCCCTTTCTGTCCGTTAAAAATGCAGTACTACATTGGTACATCAAATGATTTTGAAAGCGTAGGAAGAGAAGACGCAATTTTCATTTTCTTTCTCATTTGACATTTCTTCAAAAAATTAAACTATTAATTTCGCTTACAGAATGGTAACTAACTTTACAGGGTGGTATACTTTAAATATCATGTGTCTAATAAAACGGAATTGTTTTTTGAAATCAAGAGCTGAAACTTTAATTTCATGATATAAAGATTTAACAATTTTCTAACTTAAATGAGGGATAATCACAAATCCTTTACTGAAACATAATTATATAAGTCTCAAATTAAGTAAACTGAAATTAAACCTTCATGGCTTTTTCGCTGATCTTTTTCTATTTCTTCACTAAAATCCTTTACATAAATCCATATTTCATCAAGAATTACAATATATACTCACTCTGCTTCATTTCAGTAACTTTGATCAAAATTGTACAGCATTCAATCTCATTCGTAAGCAGATATCCATAAACATTATATTCCTTAGCTTCTTTAAAATTTAAATATTTTCTATCCTTTCTTTGCTGTTAATACAAGGATACAGCCGTTGTTGTTTTAATCAGTAAACATCTTCTTGAGATGACATTCTTCATACTAAAGCCACTAGTAATTTGTCTTTTTGAAATTTTTGTATTTAATAAGCAAGTGTATAATGCTTGTGTTCTGCATAAATACTAAACTTTGTTTTCAGAAACTTCTAGATTTTTAACTTTTGGTATTCTATCCTATCCGATTACTCTACTTAAAGTAGATTTATCAACCATGTACTCTTGTGTACTACTTGTTAACGATAGATATTTTTCTATATGGCATAAGCTTTTTAATTTATTTATCGACTTGAAATAATAGATTATTTAATATAATGAATAATTAAAAAAAACACTCTTACTTCTTAACATATATGCTCACATGAGAACATGCGTTGTATACGATCTACTTTAAAGCTAGCTTTTAAGGTTATTTTAATGACATCTATTTTTTACATTACATACAAACATACTTTATTCTTATGAGCTATCATGTACCTAAAATTTAAATTTTGTCCTTTAAAAATGATTGTCCTTTAAATAAAAATTTGCACCATGATTGAAAAAAGAGTTGATTCTAACGCTACGTATCACTTACTCCATTAAAACTCAAACTGCCACTAAAATACTCCTTTATTTTAAGCTATTGTAAAATCAGAACTTAATAGAATACATTGAACTATAAGATGTGAGTGAATATACTGACTCAAAGCATTTGTTCTTTCCTATTTTGCAGACTCCCTGTACCACTAAAAAGTATTGAAATCAAATTCAAGATGTCGTTTTTACGAAACACAACGCAGCTGGTATGCGTTAAAATTTCATTTACCAATAGGGTCATATTAGTTCAACATGATTTCATTTGCAGTTTTAATGTAAAAACGCATCAACTCAATTTATATTGTTTATATATCAATGACTCAGTTACATAAATTTATATTCCATCAATGTCTATGAGTATATCAATTTATATTATTTCAATATATATTACGGCAATTGTATCAATTTATATTATATCAGTGTCTATATATTATGTCAATTATATCAATTTATATTGTATAAGTGGCTATATATTATGTCAATTATATCAATTTATATTATATCAACATCTATATTGAGGTCGAAAAACAGTTTTGTTAAAGAGGAATGCGTATATTACCAGAGAAAGGGACATTCAAGTCGACAACCAGACTCAAATTTAGTTGCTGTCTCGTAACAGATGGAAAGCACATCCAATGTCTGCAATAAACGTGAAGAGAGAATGAAAGCTGTATCCATAGAAGTAAAAGAATGTTCTAAAATAATTTTGATTTTACAGCCTTCTTCAAACCAAGGAGTGTTTTTGTGTGCGCTTTGTACAACCAACACATTGCAAGCTACTCAACAATGAGCCTTTTACATTACTTAGTACCGTATCTTTGTTTTGCAGGTATAGAATAAATTTTAAATATAATTTTTCCTATTAGAGGAATGTTACCTCCTTTCACTTTCACTGCAATGCAGATGGTTTTAGAAAGGGGTCCTATTTCTGTTTCCAACTCTAGCATTGCAGCAGGACTGCATTATGGACATAATTCAAATTAACTAAACAAGTAAAATAATGAACTGACTCATCTAACTGTTTAGGAACCATACTTTTGCGTGCCTACGGGTTCGTAATTGATGGAATGCACACAGATTCCATAATAGCTTGACAACATTTATTTTATCAAAAGAAACACTTAAGAGTTCTGAAACTTTTCGTAAAAATAGTCGTACAAATTTTCTCAATCCAACAAAGTAAAATCAGTAGCTACATTTCAAACATGATCTTAAGCACAACGCAATGCAAAGCGCATGTAAAGAGCCAAGCTAATCCGGAGATATCTCAGTACTCCGCACTCACGCTGAACTAACAACGCACAACTCACACCAGAGAAACCGATGCTCTGCCTTATACAGTTTTCACTCTGCCGAGATATTTCTAGAACTTTCTGCATCTCGAAATTACTCGAATGCATATGAGGGCCGAATACAGTTTCAACTTTGTAGAGTATCAAATATATTTATTCAGTTACAATACCTGTTACGGTGACACAGGAACCGGACCAAAATGTAGCCAAATGATCGCCAAATTTGGCGAATTTTGTTAGTTTCTCGCCAAATTAGCGAGATACCTATTTACGCAATGTTATAAATAGAGACACTGTATTCTTATTTTGTTTGATAGAGCATCATTTCTCTCAGCTATTCATGTTACATTATTTAAAAAAATACAACGTTTTCAAACATAATTTTATTAAAATTATCTAGCTATGTACAAAACTCGTAACAATATGTTTATTCCTTCTAATCTCCTCATGCTAAAGGTACATAAACAAAACAATTGTTTGCGTCCAAATATGGAAGTGGAAGTGATTTGGTATTTCACTCCTGTTCGTTTTAGAGTTCTCCATAATTTCAAAACGCGAGTAAGACGAGTTGACAAAAGAGATGAATGACAAAATCGATGAAAATTGGTGACAATAAGGCCAAATGTTCGTTTAAAACGGAAGCCAAATTCACGTGATCGGGAAATTTCTGTTGTTTCTGAGAACAATCTTCAACGATGTTTACTTCCCTCCTGCATTCTGATGATATCACAAATCGATTTTTGCCACACATTATTGGAAAAAGGATATTTCGTGCTTTTAATTGCTGTTGGTGATGTCATCATTGTGAATGAAGATAAATGTTCAATAACTCTGCTGTAATTAAAGTATAACTGTGGCGTAGATTTGATTCTTGGCTCATTCTTCAGTTTTTAAATTCCAATAAACAGATGGGAATAATTGTTGGGAAAACGAATCTTTGTGTTGTGTTCGAATTCAATTCTGAAGTACCGAAAAATTTTAAATCGAATATACATTAATTATCACAATACGTCAAAACATCCTCAAAACGAAATTTGATTATTGTCTTCTATGATTTTGCATTCTTTTACCAGTCTCTGTATCCTCAAATATTCCTTAAATCTAGAAATGATCAAGCTAATTTTGACTTACAATTGGTACTAATCTTCTAGGCTTGGCAAACAAATTCTCATCACATCTTTGTATGTCAATACTAAAAGATCTGATGACTTCCTTGTTCGGGATATTAAATTACATGCATTTTTTCCTGCATTTCATTTAAACGTATTGAACTGAATTAAAACTATTTCTACGATAGACCATAAACCACAATAGAATAAATGCATTCTTTCTATTTCACTATGCTTATTTACCATAGAGACACTCTGGCTCTAGGTTCACTTAACAGTTTCATTTTATAACTCAAAATGCACAAAAATTAAATCATCTGAAGAATTATCTAATCCTAACCACATGTTCTAGTCAAGTACTGTAACAAATCTAAAACGATGTATAAAAGAAATTAAACAATTAAAAAAGAAACATGTTTCTCACAGCCGATTCAGCGGCGCTTATCTAATGCGCATGCGCTACTCGTAAACATTCTCCTCTGTCTAAAACAGTCTAGCGATAATATTTGCTGCTAACTTTCCATATACCATCTCCAGGACCAGAAATTCAATTTATGATCATGAATGAAAAAAACGTTTTAGTCAGAATTTTAAAAGGTATTTTAAATTAGTATTTTCTAAACCTCCTTTGCTTTAAAAACATAAAATTGGTTTATCCCATTGATAAGTCGATTAATCTGAGATCAGTGACAGTAGCTACATTTTCAATACTTAAAATTTTTACTTTTGATTTTGGTATTTTTACGATTAAAGATTTTTCTTAGCCAATTTTATGTTTTTAAAGCAAGCTAGGTGTAGAAAATACTAATTTAAAATACCTTTTAAAATCCTAACTAAAAGTATTTTTCATTCATGATAATAAATTGAATTTCTGTTCCTTGGAGATGGTATATGGATAGTGTTCTTATTATGAAATATTAGTTTATATATACCCACTGTTACTCGGCTTCGTGAGCTCAGTTTTTTTATTTCAATATGTTGGTAAATTGTGCATTTTTTGCTTTAAAACAGACTGAATTATGTTGTTCTTGTCTTCCGGTTAAGGTTTCATGCCTTTAGTTAACCTGAATGACAATGAAAAACAGTGAATAATAATGAACAATAGCTTTAGTATTATCAGGGACTTAAAAGATGTTTAAGTGCTG
>KK116891.1:77859-98812 GCA_000611955.2 Stegodyphus mimosarum | reverse complement strand
CCTAATGGAAAGGAAATCCCGCAGGGGTTCTTCCAAATTGTGTCCACAGCCAACACTCCAGACAGTGATTCAAGTTGCCTTGGTGACTAATCCATTTTCATGAGAGGTCTCGACAACTCCCATAGAAGTAAACAAATAACTGAGCTACAGTCTGTTGTTATTTTGGAGTTGAAATATCACCAATTCTCGAGGCGACCGTTCTGGACATGCGAGAGGTATTGCCGAATTCATTCTGCATTTTGCGCACTTGCAAAGATGTAAGATGTAAAGGGAGATAACCGTCTTCCTGGAATAATTTATCAGTTTCAAAAACTATTTCTTTAATTTTTGCATCATAGTATTGAGTGAGGTGTTGTTTATTGTAAAACAAAAAAGACGAAAGATTGTAAATGGAAATAATTGTGTTCATAGGTATGTAATTAATTTATTTCATAATCAGCAATTGAATTTCGTACAGATAAAGAGAGAGATGACGTATCCTTCCCTTATTCGTTATTTAATTCAAGATCATTTCCAAGCTAGCTTATATAGAAAAATCTATTTTTGTCCTTCATATTTTCTATTTTGATATGTCATTCTTAATTCATCATTCTTAGCATCATTCTTAAAATTTTAGTTACTTACTAAGCTTATAATTAAAATACAATAACACGCTGAACAAATATTAATTTAGAAGTCAAATAACAAAAATCAGCGTTATATTTTCATCGTCATCTTGTTCATTTGCGCTTTTGCAGCTGAGGATGGTGGTTCGGTTAAACCATCGCAACTAGTCCTGTGAAAATTTGAAAATATAACGCTGATTTTTGTTGTTTGAATTCTAAATTAATACTAAGCTTATGTTTTAAAACGTGGTTACATAAAGGCTATTTATCTTAGGCAACATCAAGTTGATTAAATCATATCAAAAACTATTCTCAATAAATTATGACAATGATTCCACATTATTTATTTTAAGAAAGATTCATACTTAAACATAAGAACTTCTTTCAGTTAACATAGTCTTCTTTATCTTCTACAACTCCAAAAGAGATTCTGCGTTATCTGCAAAATTCCTCATGAAATAGTGATAACGTTTTCAAGGATGGAAAAAATTTTCATTGACACAACTTTCAACTCATTTGTCTGAATCTCGTTCCGAGTTATTTTAAATCATAAGTGCTTTCATTCTTTACTCACACTTATATTTGTCAACATTAGTCTTCATTCAGGATTTCCAAAATAGCGAAAACCTTTATGTATTTCTTCAGTGATTACGATGTAGCAATTATATCATCGAGATACATGTCTCCAAACACCAATGGCAGGCTGATATCCATGGCTTTGTGAAAGACATTCTTAGAAAAGCGTTAATTCGAAATTTTGTTATGGTTGTCTAAGAGTTTTATTTACGTCATTCAGTGCTACTGCAATCTGAATGTAACTCCGACAGTAAAACCAAAGCTTAATTTTGACAATAATTTGTTGATTAATATTTATTGTTGTTAACACTCAACGTTTATATTTGGCATTAATAATCACCGCTTATATTTGTTGTTAATAATTTTGACCTTCGTACCGCTTAATTTTGATATTCCTGCTAATTTCCTCAATAATGAATGGGGGTTAAACGGTAATTCATTTTTTTACTAACGGTAATCGAATTGGAATCTCAATAATCTGTAATAGGTAACCAAGTAGCCATCTTCTTTCTACAGTTCAGAAATGGAATCGGTTAGACGTTTGACAACTGGTATAAAAATTTAAATTCTTTCCTTAGTAGTATAACTGCTACACGGCCTATTATTTCCTATGTTGGTTTCATGCGTCACTGCATGTGTCGACTCCGGATTATCATTAAACAATTTTGCGAATTGTCCTATGACCTCTGGGATATTTTGCTTTTCCTCTTTGGGCAAATGTTGTAACTGAACGCCTGGCGAAGAAACAAGGCGAAAAAACAAATTCCTCTAATGCATCATTGCCAAACCTGGATCAAATCTTCCTGGGGCCAATGCACTTCTTTACAGTATTGCAACTTCCCTCTTTCTTTCGTGTATTCTTGCAAATACAGACATGGGGCGCATAACCTATAAGAAATAATTATGATCGTCGACCAGCACCTCTTCTTTCTTCTTATAGGGACGGCTATCCTGCCGGAGGAAAAACGATAAGAAAGATCTTTATGTCATCTTCTTTATTGAATTTCTACTGTTAGACGCACAAAGTTAGATTTTATGCGACGCTGATTTTATCTTCAATGATGGCTATTCCTATTTACTCTATTTTTCGGTGGGAACGAATATAACAACTAAGAGTGCCCATTTGCGTGATTGTGAGCACAAAGTACAGCTCAAAATATAAGCGTTAGCATAAAATATTCTTTGCAACTAATGAAATTTGAATTTTAAATGATATAAAAAAAGTTGATCATCTTTGGTGTTTTAGCCGCCTGCTGGAACTCTGCACTATGAAAGCAATGTTGGTTTAGAGTTGCAATTCCAATAACTCTAAACCAAGCTACAACTGTAACTGCTTCGGACAGGCAAAGTGCAACTAATTTTTAACACTTTTCAACCGTAAGAGTTCTGTACGTTTGTATCTATTCGATCAGCGGTCTTAAAACAGCGGCGGCGGCAACAGCAAAACTTCTTTTACGAACCATGCTGATCCCGATTTTTCCTCTCATTTGAGCTTATGGCACTTCTAAAGAGCCTGCATAAATCTGTAAACTCAAAGTTTACGTGATGAAAGGGCGAATCAGTATAAAGCTAAATATTTCTAAAACTTAAACGAATTGTCCTACGAATAATCTTGATAAAATCATTTTCTCGGCAATTTAAAGCTGAAAATGTTAAGGTATCATGGTCTCTCACTTTTTTGATTTTCAGGCATATATCAGCAGTTGAGACTTAATGTAAATTGAAAGTAAATTTCAGAAAGTAGTTAGAAAAATTGTGGAAATAAATTTGTAAACAGTTTTGTAGCATTTTATTATGCTATTACTCAGTAAGAGATATCTAAATAGTTTCATATACAGATTTCAATGCCCGTAACTCAGACTATAGAGTCAGTAGGATTTTTTTTGAAGTAATAGATGTGAAAAATGCCGTGCCCTTCCCGAGACTTGAACCTGGACCTTTCGAATACGCGTCGAGTGTGCTACCGTTGCACCACAAAAGCATGCAGAAAGAAGGAACAAAATGCCTTGTAATATCATATATAATTCTCATGTAAATATTATATCTAAATGTATCCAGTATTCACGAGAGTATTGCGAGCTGCGTATAAAATCTAAGATCGCTAAATTTATTTATTTCAGGGCTGAATCATCAGTCCACTCTCACCGAAAGTTGAGATTGTAGACTGTGTGTAAATTTTGTACGTCTATCTTTTACGCGTGGAAAAAAAACTAATTAGATAGAAAGGTTGTGTTTGTCACAGCCATGTTGAGTGGCTCATTATTTTGCATCTCAAATCGGTGTAATTAAATAAAGGTGAAGAAAATACAGTTTATGTGTTGTATGAGTTATTCAGTGAACTACCCATAGTGAAACATTTAAAGTGATTTGTCATCCAATCTCTAAAAACAAAATTGGATTGTATTGGGGTAACTTGGCTAGGATTGCAACCCTTTCTGTGTATATTTACTCATAAATCTGAAGATTTTGTTCCCTCTCCCGTTTTTCAAGAAGCTGAATACTTATTTTCAGATGCATCTTGTTTCAAAATCCCATACTATGATTTTAAAGTTTAATACAGTCTGGCGAAAAACATTTATATTAAAATACTAGTACCTCATTAATATTTTGTTTCTCGCTCGTTCCTTCTTCTCTCTTTACTTTCGTGGCTGGAATAAATAACTATGCTCAACATTTGCGTGTAGGCTTTTATATTTTTAAATTTCCTTCCCATATTAGGAAGTACTGAAACTCTATGACTGCATCTAATTTTGCAAAGCACATTTAGACTTTTCAAATCTAAGATTTTGCCTTGTTACTACTAAGCATACTCTCTTAGTTAAGCAGACTAGCGTATACTGTGCTGTTAAGCATACTAGCGCTACTTGACTGACGGATACTATGTCTATATAGAGAGAGTTTTAAGGAAACTGGCGCGTATACACGTGGAAAAGTAAATCCACTCCACCGGGAAGATTTGGTCATTTCTTCAAGTTTGAACTCGGGTCTAACTAATATTGTTCAGCGGCGTTATTCCCTCGGCCACTGGTCGACAGAAGAAAAGGCAGGCTTACATGAAAGTTCACATTATACAAATAATATACAAAAACATTCCAAATAAAATATTTCGTGTTAGAAATTTTTAAGGCTTTTGGATTATTTGTAAAATAAAAAAACATTTGCGTACACAGCACCTTATTGAAGGTTTAAAAAACATGCAGAATCGACAGCGGATACAAATGACACTGACACTCTTGGGCATTTCATTCAAAACCTAAGATAATCACTGCTTTCTAACCAGTTACATTGAAACTGTAAAGCTGTTTACATTGTTGAATAATTTTATTTCTGAATCTTTTTTTATAAAAACTGATCTTAAATTCTGAAGATGATATAATTGAACGAAATCACTTACTATAAATTATTATACTTTTCTTCCACTTGCCTCAATGATAAATAAAAAAACATTTGCGTACACAGCACCTTATTGAAGGTTTAAAAAACATGCAGAATCGACAGCGGATACAAATGACACTGACACTCTTGGGCATTTCATTCAAAACCTAAGATAATCACTGCTTTCTAACCAGTTACATTGAAACTGTAAAGCTGTTTACATTGTTGAATAATTTTATTTCTGAATCTTTTTTTATAAAAACTGATCTTAAATTCTGAAGATGATATAATTGAACGAAATCACTTACTATAAATTATTATACTTTTCTTCCACTTGCCTCAATGATAAATAAAAAAACATTTGCGTACACAGCACCTTATTGAAGGTTTAAAAAACATGCAGAATCGACAGCGGATACAAATGACACTGACACTCTTGGGCATTTCATTCAAAACCTAAGATAATCACTGCTTTCTAACCAGTTACATTGAAACTGTAAAGCTGTTTACATTGTTGAATAATTTTATTTCTGAATCTTTTTTTATAAAAACTGATCTTAAATTCTGAAGATGATATAATTGAACGAAATCACTTACTATAAATTATTATACTTTTCTTCCACTTGCCTCAATGATAAATAAAAAAACATTTGCGTACACAGCACCTTATTGAAGGTTTAAAAAACATGCAGAATCGACAGCGGATACAAATGACACTGACACTCTTGGGCATTTCATTCAAAACCTAAGATAATCACTGCTTTCTAACCAGTTACATTGAAACTGTAAAGCTGTTTACATTGTTGAATAATTTTATTTCTGAATCTTTTTTTATAAAAACTGATCTTAAATTCTGAAGATGATATAATTGAACGAAATCACTTACTATAAATTATTATACTTTTCTTCCACTTGCCTCAATGATAAATAAAAAAACATTTGCGTACACAGCACCTTATTGAAGGTTTAAAAAACATGCAGAATCGACAGCGGATACAAATGACACTGACACTCTTGGGCATTTCATTCAAAACCTAAGATAATCACTGCTTTCTAACCAGTTACATTGAAACTGTAAAGCTGTTTACATTGTTGAATAATTTTATTTCTGAATCTTTTTTTATAAAAACTGATCTTAAATTCTGAAGATGATATAATTGAACGAAATCACTTACTATAAATTATTATACTTTTCTTCCACTTGCCTCAATGATAAATAAAAAAACATTTGCGTACACAGCACCTTATTGAAGGTTTAAAAAACATGCAGAATCGACAGCGGATACAAATGACACTGACACTCTTGGGCATTTCATTCAAAACCTAAGATAATCACTGCTTTCTAACCAGTTACATTGAAACTGTAAAGCTGTTTACATTGTTGAATAATTTTATTTCTGAATCTTTTTTTATAAAAACTGATCTTAAATTCTGAAGATGATATAATTGAACGAAATCACTTACTATAAATTATTATACTTTTCTTCCACTTGCCTCAATGATAAATATCCCGAAAGCGAAGGCGTATAATTAATTTAAGAAAAATTAAAAATTTGACACTTATTTTGAAGAGATTCGTTGCAAAATTCTTCAAGAACTCAAGAGGCTCTCCTGTTTCCCCATTCGAAAGGAAAGGGGGAAAGTTGATAAATTATATACCCGTAACCGTATCCGAAGTATATATTGGGGGATGGGACAATAGGGACCTTCTGGACAAGACAACGATGAGCGATGAACCCCATCTAGGGTTATTTTTCACTTTTTCGAGGAAACTGGACGATTGTTTGTTTTGTGTTCCTCTTCGTGCCTGGAGAATCCTTACTTCTTTTTCCCAAAGGAAATCTTTGTTTTCTTTCTTTAAAGTGCAAGGAAGAAGTTTAATGTGTTTCGTGAAAGATATCTGGAAATTTCGAAGACTTCGGAATCCGAGTGAACCAGAAAGAAATAGAGAAAAGAAGGTAAAAGCCTAGTGAAGTAGAATTCTAACTTGGATTGACCAAGAAACGGAACAAATTGAATTTAACCTCATAATAATTTCAGAAAAACTGAGCAAAAAGTGTTTGATTTAATGCATCCTTTCGCGCAGTAAATACAAAATTTCTAAATAAATAGTGAATGATGTTAACAATTTATTAGATTCCGACCTAAGATCTCAGATAGAAGATTTGTATTTAATTGGTATAGTGAATATTTGTGCTTAACTTTTGCAGCACAATCCTAAACCATATTCATGAAATTTAAGATACGTATTATACAGTAATCTAACATCTAATTTAGTACGTAGTAATACATAAGTATATTGTAATACATCATTTTAGAGTAATCTAGTATCCAATCTAATTTAGTACATACTAATCGTATACCATAGTAATGTAATTTAACATTTTTTAGAAGAATCTTGTAACATAGTAATAGGCATAATATTTGAAAGACTTCAACGTTTCAGAAAAGGAAATCTCCCAAAGAAATGAACAATTTATAAATACCGGTCTAACACTCATCTGTTGAATAAATAAGAGTTTTAGTTTACGTTAAAGTAAGATCAATATTTTCATTATAAGCCCATACGTATCATATTCGCCAGCTAAAATATCTGCTGCGTACACCCCACGACTTCTTTGTACGAAAATACTCATTTTTTGCTACATTTCATTTAAACGTATTTCATCGAATTTCATTAAAGATATATTACTCCGTCAATTAATTCAGTTCTCACTTCGTGACAAGGCAAAATACATAAAACATCAAAATATTGTTATTAAAAATTGAAACATAGAAAAATATAAAACATAAATACAGTTAAAGCAATTTAAAAAACAATTTTTACAATTGAAATTAGAGTTTTCACTCAAAAACAAGCAATTCGGCTACCGGACAAGAAGGCAGAACTTAATTAAAAAAAAACTGCCTTTCTATAATAATAATTCTATAACGACACAAAGCTGTTTTTACGTTAAATGACAAATGAAATTTATATCACGGGCCATAAACCGTTTTAAAATAAGGCATATCTTTTCCTGATGAAATTTTAAATTTCTTTATAATGAACGTAATTATATGAAACATTAATTTATCGGTATGATGGAAGTTCTTTTTTCCCTTTCGAATGGCATTTCAAATCATGAGTTAAGAAATTTGTGTTATCTATCAATAAAATAGATGCCGTGAGATTTTAAAGACTTTATCTTACAAGCAACTTTTATAAAAATAAATTATGTATTTATTAATGAAATTCCGTTACCATATTCATTGCTTGAATTAATTTAACGAAATTTATGTAATATCTACCCTTCAGTGTGAAGTTACGTCTTACCGCTTCCAAGTTCAAAATGGCATACATCCATCCGTTTCGAAGAATGGATGGTTTGTTTCAAATTTATGGCATTTGAATTATTACCTAATGTACATTCACGAGACTCAAAAATAATACCTTTACACCCATTGATTATTTTAATTCTTTATTATGTATGGATATAATATTCGATATAGTAATATTAATCCCATGTCTTTAACCAGTTCATTACCTAAATGATTACTAGAATTTAAAGCGATCAGTTCATATGTTTTATGATTATGTCATATTGCTTTTAAGAACAACAATTCAAACTACAGGAGCTATTAAAATAAATAAGATACAGTGCTTCTAGCTCTCTACTATAATTTACATGATGTACCTCAAATTCTCATAATTAGTATTCTTGTTCCTATTGTACACAACAATAACAACGGGTATAACGTAATTATTGTACACTTCTAATCCGCATAATAGCATAATTGTTACGCACTTCTCTAAACCGAGTTATAAAAGACATGAATTCAGATAAAAGGATATATATATTCAGATGTTAGAACATTTATTTATACAGGTATTGTTCAACAACAGTATTAAACTATGTGAGGTAGTATATTTTCTGCAAGTAAACATTTTTAGGAACATTGCACATTATTTTCAATAGAAAACTGCTTCAAATGTATGTTCCCAAGTAGAACAAATTTATGGAATATATTTTTTAAGTCTTCAGGACCTGTAAAGGCATTGCATTATAATTCAATGAGAGAAACCAAAATTATATGTTATATATTAACGTATTTTTATGTATATTTCACGTTTTTTGCCCTGTTTGTTGCGAAGCAAAAACTGAAAGCCAGAAATATGCCACTTACTTTAAGTATCAAAAGATTCGGGATTTTGTAAAATATGTACACTATTTTAAAGTTTAATCCGATTTCCGAGATACTTGAAATTTTCCTCAACAAACAACTCATTTTTGCTAAGTATGAATATTATAAAATATGACTGGTATTCCTTATATTAAAAGAATCGAAACAAATACAGTAACTGGAGTATTAGATTTTGCTGTTTTCAATTTGAAAAAAATATATTGACAAATTACTTTTATTTCGGTTTGATATATCACTCTCTCTCTTCAACTCAGCCGATTCATAGACCTCACCATTTTTAAAACTTTGCTGGATTAAAATATAATTAAAATTCCTTGGTATAAAAGTTCCAGTTTCATTAATATTTCTCTCAATTATTAAGGTGAAATTAATTTTCCGTTGTAAATGATAGATTTTCCACAATTCTGTTCAAGTTTGTTAAATGTATTTTACTTCTAAGCGATAATTTATAGTAATTTATGTCCGTTAATTATGAGTCAATCCTTTAAATTTTGTCTTTGAAAAATTGTTAATCAAGATGTCAAATGACTGCGAGATTTGTTAAGCCTCCAGGCATCATAAATAAAGTTATGCTTTTATAATTCTTGCATAAGTTCTCTGCTTTTGCATTGAAGTGACTCCTCTAGTAGAGTATAATGTGTTGTTTTAGATTTGTCGCTTTATGATCCATTTCTGTCGTATGGTTTGCCTCTTAATGCTGGTAACTACAGTTGTGGAATAAGAACGAGTTTTCTTATTGATTTTTTTCCACTTCATTTCCGTCTAGCATGTTCCGCTGAATGGAAAGGGCATGAATAAGGATTTATTTAAACAGTAGTCACAAAGGAGGTGCAGAAAGTAAGTGCAGAACAGATTAACACGCTTTACGATCGCAAATGAGGTAGAGTCGAAAAGACCTTAAGTACCTAGTATAAAGTTTATCTTCTACATTGTTCAAGAGGGGAAAAACGTGCATGTTTCAAGCTTATTGATAACTAGCTGAAGTACATGGCATTGGCAGAGCTTTAGACAGGGTGAATAGGCTTCGTTTAAAAGTATAAGGGTAGTTTTTTTTTTTTTTTTTCAAAATCTCCAGTAGACGATGATTTTCTGTTATTTTGGTACAAGGTGAATTTCCAAAATGATACGAAGATCATATAAAACTGTGGAATAGTGTAGAAATAACACCACGCCACACGGTTTTAGTAAGAAATCATACTTGCTTTGTTATCGGTTACGCTTCTTTTTTTTTTTAAGTTAGTTTTCCGAAAATAATGATTCACTTAGGTCGTTCTCTTCACCGTTTTCGAATTATTCCCTGAAAATCAGAGCCTTTAAATCCTGCTTTAAAAGTACTGCATTGCTGTAAAGAGTAAACTAATATAATGCCATCTAACATTACGGTTTTAATCGATTGGTGAAACGGAGAAACAACAAAAGTGGGAATCTAAGATGCGTGACATGATTTAAAAATTGGAACTGTGCAGAAATGTGTAATTTTTATAAAAATAATAAAATAAAAAAATCTGAAAGCTTTCAGATTTTACTTTACGCCCAAAGGACTTTTCTAACGTTTTCAGTGTTACCTTTACCATGTTCTTCGCACTTAAACCATAAAATTCAGTTCAACAGAAATATCGCAAAATAATTTTAAAGTGAGCTATCTTTAGAATTTCCGATACACAGTCTCGCGCGCTGGAGATAAAAATATTTTTTTCCGTATAGTGTTGCGCTTGCTCGCTTTGAAATCGTTGAGTTTGTTACTCAAAACTTCGTTAAAGTGTTACAAAATAGGAAATAGATAATAAAACAAATTCCAAATTAGGGCTTTCAGATGTCCATATTCGATGGAGGATTACGTTATTCAAAATTTGATGGCTCTAGGTACCGTCGTTTTATTATAATGCGAGAAAGATACATACATTTATGCAGATGTTTCATTATTTAATTTCTTTAAATGTAACACAGGGCCTTAACATTTGGTGACAACTATTTGAAAAGTGAAACGGACATTTAAAGTTTTCAACGCAAAATGCCAAAACGAAATGAATAGCCCTTCTGGACTAATAATTATAAATTCCTTGCTTAACATGTATGGCTAAGTGGGAACGTAACAACGGTGACTTAAACCTGAGATAGATGTCGTGAGCGAATGGTTACAGTATAAGCGCTCTTAATGTGGACCGTTTTGAGTGGTTTTTTTTAAGTCTTTTATAAACAGTGACCCTGATCTTGTTTCCAGGGCCAAGTACGCAAAATTTCCTCAAGATCTGAATATAACAGTAGATTCGCATGGACTCACACAGGCACACAAACAAAAATAACAAATGATACTTTTCTTTATATGTATATATGATGTTAATGAATCCAGTTAGTGTAATTTCGGGGCTACAGCTAGTAATTAAAAATAATTCTGATGAATATGAATTTATTGACTTTAAACCGCCCAGTTTGTTAATTAATGATGTAATAAATTTGAAAGAAAAATTAAGTACCTTACGTTTTGCTGAACGATAAAACATTGACGCATGAAACATAAAGGACATAGTATTCGGGCAGTGGCAATATATTTCTTTTATTTAGATGAGTTTGTTTGTTATCTTTTATTTAGGTGAGCTGTTTTTGTCGAGTGGCCGCACACTTCTTTTATATAACTGCTTTTTTTTTAAATTTGTTTTTATTGAATGTGAACAGTAAATATTTTACGCTTTGCAGAGTGACATCATAAACGTTTCAATGCTGAAATTTTAATTAAAATTTTATTAAATTTCCTTAAAAGCTATGTATATACATATATAGATAGATAGATTTTTCGAAACCTTTTGCGACAGCAACGTTCCTTTTATTTTGAAGGTCAAGTGTGCCAGATTTCATCAAAATAAATATGTATTTTTGTATGAAATACAAACAAGCGTCCTTCTTTATAGATATAGACACGTTCTTCTACTTCACAAAAGGAAATACAATCTTAAATTCCTTCCTATATTTTTTTTCCTTACATCCTTAATAGCCAAAAAAAAATAATTCAATCATGTATTCACAAAAGCAAAAGCACATAAAATAGATATGGGAAATTACACTTATTTAGTAAAACTTTGTTAATTAGTAATTTAATAATCCAATTAAGATAAATTATATATTCCAAAATAAATTAATCGTGATCGGAAACAAGTTAATCGCAATTCTCCTTAACAGTGAAAATGTATAATTTCATTATTATAATAATGAATACGTTTTCTCATATATCAAGAAATTACTTTAATAAATGAAGTACCAATACGATCTAATTTTACCACTATTTATATAAAAAAGTAGTCTTTTATAACCATCCTTCTATTCATGGATATTGCACAACAAAGCTTTGGAAACTATGACAATTGCATAACAAAGCTTTGGAAGTTCAGAAGAAAGAATATTTTCTCCCTTTTAAGAATATTTAACCTGGTAATGACCTTCAGCGAAAGAGACTAGAATTTCTCGATATGGAAATTTGTGCTTGAATTATTATTTAGAGAAATATTGCGTACAATTATAATGAAACATTAAATTTAAATGATAATTGTTTAGAAAGTCAGAAACTTGTTAAATGCACCTCCGTTTCATGTTCTATTCATAATACAATAAAAATTCTACTGCACAGATAATATTAATCAGCCATTATTTCGTTAATACTAGATTCCTAACATATTAAACTACTCATTTTAATTAGACAAATCCAATGATTATTTAGGAATCAAGAGTGGACTATGTTTACAGATAATTTGTCTAATGAGGGTAAACATTTGTAAATGATTAGATTTCTCGTAAGAGATTAAGATGATTTTCCATGAAATCTTTGAATCCCATTATAGATTTGAAACCAATTAGAAACAATCCGGATTAAGGAGCTTAACAGATCGTATCAGTTATGAAATGTATTATCTCTATTAATTACAGCTATAAAGCATGACTTTAAGTCTTAAGCAGATCTGCATTATAACTGAAATTAGGATGCATTTCTTAATTACGAGGCAGCTCAGATCCTGAGAGACATTTAAAGAAACCAGAGTTTGTTAGCACTGTGTGAAACATTCAGCCCTGTTTTAAGAAACTTCCTAAATGTTTCTTGATTTAACAATTATTGCAAAAGTTCCTATTCATTAAACAAAATTTCATCAAACGCCATAAGAAATTAAATGCAATATAAATATAAAAATTGTGCTTTTTTTTATTTTACGTTAAACTAAATTACTGCTGAAAACTAAGCCACATACCTGTAAAAATGTTTTTGGATTTTTCCAGATTAATATTTAATTATGTATACTTAATCATTTCGCGTCTCAGATGAAATCTGTTTTTTTAAAATTCTGATCAAAACATAAAATTGCCTAGTTTGTTTTCCTCCTTATTTCTATTTGTCTGAAGAGTAAGAAATTTTCTCTATCTTTATCGCTTCCCTTCGCGCTGTGATTGGAAACAGGTCCACCAAACTGTTAGGAGATCCGGAATGCGAATCCCAACGAGGGTATGTTACGTGCTCCGAAATCACCCTGACTGTACTACTGGCGATACACTTATTTCGAGTTTCGAAGCCAGAAACATGTTGAATCATTGATGTCCTTGCCAAGATTCGACATCCGCAATTTGCGACTGTTAACCGGACATGCATCTAATAGCACACCCGTTAGGGAGTGGCAAAATTCATTTCCTATTTAAAAGTCGACTGGAGATGAGCGGGCCAAATTACCAAATCCAGGCGGCAATTTATTACTCACCACATTTTAATTCGGTCCCCACTTTTAAAATCAGGTTTATTTCAGAGCAGATAATATGAAAAATCAGCACTGACTTTGCCGGGACTTCGAAAACGGACCTTTCGATTGCAAGCCGAATATTTTGCATTGACACACGGAAGGAGTACAGTAACAAAGGGAGAAATTCGTGAGATTTAAATCAGCACAAATATTTTAAAGTAATAATTTCGTCTTGATTGCAGTTTTAAACAGTGAAGAAAATAAAAACAACAAAACAAAATAATTAAATGACTTTCGAAACAATACACTGCAGTGTATTACGTATGAATATTTAATTTTTTAATCCGTTTTATAATTTTTATGTTGTGTTCCAAGTATACTATTTTTAATATTAAAAGGACATATTCGGTGGACTTCGAAATGTAGTCCTTCTTCAAAGATTCTGGTTTGTGCTGTCCGCTGGGAAGATCTAGAAAAATCAATCAACTACCTGCCCATTCCTTAAAACAAAGCGCACGAGAATAATTTCATATCCTATTAAACAGCCTGAAATTAAAAAAAATATTAAAAAATAATTAAAAATTCTGAAAGGTTTTAGACTTTAATGGCCGTCTAAAAGGTTTCGTTAAGCTATTTTACGCTCTCGCTCAGCTCGCAGCCTAACAGTCTGTTTTTATTCATACTCATGCTAATACCCCTTTGGTGTGTGTGTGGTGTGTGTGCGCATGCGTGTGTTATTACGCATTGTTTACTTCGCACTTAACACCACAGACATTTCAACAACAAAATAACAAAAATTTTGAAAGTTCCAACATACGTTTGAATTTCCGATGCAGTGTTTAAATGTTAGTATATTTATATATATTTTTTTAAGTTTTTCTCATTTTATCATATTATAAGGTCTTCTTCCGCCTTCTTAGCATGCTTTTGTGGTGTAGTGGTTAACACACTCGGCGCGTATTCGAGAGATCTGAGGTTCGAGTCCCACCAAGGGCGTTGCACATTTTTCAAGTCTCTTGCTTTCAAAATATACCTAATGTCTTTATAGTATAATATTCAACTTTCTTAGTAAGATAGCTAATATTTTTTTTTCTCTTTTTATTATTAACATTTTATGTATTAACGTATCTTCCAGTCTCCAAAGCAGCGATTTCTCATAGTGATGCTTCTCATATCTATCACTCCCCCGTAGGGAGTCACCTCTGAAATTGATCAGTTTTAAATAAGAACAGAAATAAAATCAATGTTCAATATCATTAATAGTCATGTTCTCTAAACTTATCTCTATACATCAAAAATATCTATAATTATGTGTATTGATTTTATGCAGGTTTCACTGTTTGGCCTTTGATGAAAGAAGGTAAGGATGTAGAATACGTTCTTCACGCAATTTCTTTGCTTCCCAAAGCAAGACTTCGTGTCACATTGTTTCTTAGGCACTATATGCAGTATATACGAATGTTACGATGCGAAATCTTTGTCTAGTTACACCCAGGTTGTAACTGCAATGTGATAAATTTGCAACGTGGGCAATTAACTGAAACATCGCAGTAATCCTTTCAGCTTTGTGTATAGGAAATGATTCCACTGAAAAATCTTCAAATGGATTTATTTGATTAAAGAAACTTCCATTATAAAATGAAAATCTGGTATTTTTTTTGTGTTACATATATAATTTGCATTAAAATGCTTAAATTTTTATGGTTCAAAAATTGTCTATTGAATTCTGCCCTGAGTTGTCTAATTTTAATTATTTTATTAGTTGCTTTATTTATTCTAGAATTTATTCTAATTTTGTAACTATCATTTTAGTTTTGTTTCAAGATAGCTTATTTATTAACATACACTTCATTTAAATGAAAATGAGGAGACGGGGAAATACAAAGAAAATTACGTGGATTACATTTTAATTTAACTGGGAGCACCTTCTTGCTAGCTCCTTTTTTATATAAACCAATTGTTTAATTCAGTACTAGTATTCCCTTGCTACTGCTTTCTTTTATAAAAAAATTAAAACTACGAAATGTTTTAAGACTTCTTTTTAAATTAATTTTAATGAAAACGCTGTTCACCGAAGGAGCTGTTTTAACCGATTAAACCAATGTATCACCTGAAAATTAAAAAAAAATAAATAAAGGAAATAGAAAAAAAAAACTTGAGACTTGGAGAAATCTAATTATTCGTTGACAATGTGCATTACATTCGAATCTGTTCTCTGGTGACACACGGGTTTATTAGATGAATGAAAAGAGGATTACCATTTTATAAAAAAAATTGGCTAAAGAACAAAAAAAGTAGAATACAAGCAATCAAATTTAACAAAATTTAATTTGAAAATGGATTATTATTTTTGTACATGCATTGCAAGGTGACTAAAACTAGGAATGATATTCATCTATACATCCTCGGTGTATCCAAATCATTATTAAATTAATTTATTACTGCATATTGCATAGCGATATAAAATGAAAAAAGGTACATTATGAAATATCATAAAAAGGAAAATTACGTATGATCCTTCTAGACAAGTACAACATCAAAACGAATTTTATTTCTACTGTTCTTTGAAACATTAAAATGGAGTGAGAAGTTTCCATTTCAATCATTTATTTTTCCTCTAATGAAATTCGAAACTATTTGGCCCGGCAATTAAACATTTTCCCATTTATGATCATTCACGTACAAGTGAAACTCTGTGAAAAAGGTAACTAATAAAATTTTTGCAATATAACTACACAGACATCAACGTAACCATTGAAATAATATTATGAAGCAACAACAAGGAGAAAACTAGCGGGAAGACCACCGATTGTATTCCAATAAACGACTCCAATTAAATTTTTGTAACTCAAAAAGGGAATCCTAATTAGCTTTGGATAGAGTCAGTTCAAAAAACAAAGTAATGGATAGGTTGGATGCAAATAAATAGGAGTCAAATCGGCAAATCGAGTTATTCGTCACCATGTGAGCAGTGAAAGAATTGCGTGTGCTGCAAGTTTCATCTTTGAAAATGGTGTATATTTTACATACCATTTTACGAATGCTTGTAGCACAAATGGACTCTTGCAAATTTCAGAAGTGGGGTGCGAGATGATCTGAATAGAACATTTCTGTGCATGTGTCAGTGCATCTAACTGTCATAATGAGAACATGCAGCCAGTAAATACTAACACCTTCGCTGTAGTTTTCACTTTTTCTTACTTGCCTATCCTCCTTCTCTCTCTTCACGTAGGTACTTTACGTTTACTAGTCTAACTTATTTTACTCAGTGCAAAGTATACTAATAGATAATTTTATATGTTGTCTATTTGTTTGTAATAACTATGCTCAAACTGCAACCCTCAGAACTTTAGTTATGTGGTCTATGTCACATAGACGAAAATGAAAGCACGAGTAAACTGTTCGCCCGAAACGCCCGATCATTCATTTAATCAGCACGTAGACCGAACTTCTGCGTCCATTTTCTACCTGTTGCTTTTTCTCATCACGTTAGTGCATGACTCATTCGTTTCGGAGTTGTTATATGACATGCCAATTATTCTTTTGAAGCGACAAAAATAGCTCAGTTATTTGAATGCACCTTCCCTATCGTATGCTTAGCGTCAACGCTTTGCTATAGATGCTCGCAGCTGTAATCCGGTCCTACGAGGATCCTGCACACTGGGTGAACCGCACAAAGATCTCCGAGAGAGAAATAATCGCTGTAGTATTCTATTTAGCACGGGAGAAGGAAATCCATTCCAACAAAAATTCGTATACACGAGCGTTTCAGATATTTGAAAGACACAAATTTTGACCTCTACCGATCGGAAAGAGTTAATACAAATCTGAATCTGAAAAGGAATCTATCAGTGAGTTTTAGTAGATACGATTGATTTACTTAATTTAACTTTTTTCCTTAAGTTCAAAATTATCTATTAAATAATGTTTCAAACATTGATAACATTTGAATGTAAATTTAAGATGCTGAAAGCTCATATTAAAATGAAGTGTTGAATTTAGCTTTGAAACTGCTATAAATACGTAGCATGGATTGCTTCTCTATGCAAGTGAGAATTTGTGACTACCTGTCTTTTTTCAGTATTCGGGTACTCAGTTTACATAAGAAATTTGCTTTGCATGTAAAAGATGTAAGATTCAAATTACTCAGCGTCTAGTTAGTTAATTTAAATGGATTTTACAAGTTATAACTTACTTGTTCTAACAATCTAAGAAATTTTTTTGTTTATGACTTCTCGACTTTCCTTACGATTTTGTCGACAAATGCTGAGGCTACCAGCACTCCTTTCGAGCTGTTGCAATTCTTAGGTATTCCATTATGATGTGCCGGAAATTTCTCTTTTCAACTATGTATCCAAGAAGTAAAAATTATCTTCTTGGTGGTGCTGTGATATTGTCTTTTGCTAAGTTTGTTGCACAGATTTAACGCTTTCGTCTTTAGTTCCGAACAGTATTATGATAGGCAGAATACAGTTCGTTATTTTTTAAGAATGTCAAGGAAAAAATTATATTTCCTTAGTAAATTCCTTACAGACGTGATGTCAACGTTTTACTTTCCATGCACGTCGATTTTATCACCGGACAAAGTCTGGAGTGTAACGCAGAGTGGTGTGCAGATGAGTTTACTTTCCAATTGTTGCTCCGAGTCTTTTCGAATGATGGTAACACTGGCTTCTGCAGCGATGTTCATATTGCAAGGAGTTCCATTTATGCTCCATGATGATCAGCCCACTATTACTGCCACTTGTTGCAGAAACCTGAAGCGCTTTAAAATAGGCATATCGATATCTGGCAACCTTCACTCCGAGATGGTAACTAATTCATTTTCTGCCTCATCGCTTGGCAGCGATCTTAGCTTCCGTGCCTTCGTACGTAGCTTTCATTTCTGCAAGTCCAGCACTTTTCGGTGAGATTTTTACCACTCCTGTTCCGCCTCAATACATTGATTTTCCAACTGAAATCTCTAGATGAGCAGTCAGTTGTTCCACTAATACCTGAACATGAGCAGCTGACTGGGTGACCATCTCTTCGGGTTGCTTATTGGGCTGGCTCGAATTAGATAGCGTACACAAAAGTGTATTTTAGATCCTTGACATCCGACATTCGTAGGGTGTTTTGTATTTCAAGATCTCGGATGAAGATTTTTCTTGTTTCTAATGGGTAGTTAGAAAAAGGCTAGATGAGACAGACTTTCAATATCCGTGGATAGATCCCCGAGTGTTTCCGTGGGCTTCTGTTGGCGAGATTTTTAATTGAAGATAATTATAGACTTTTAAACACTTCTCGTCAAACAGTAGATCTAGCGCACCGGATATAGTTTCGAAGTCTAGCCTCTAGTTTTCGAGCAGACTATATCCGCTACTTCCGCTCTCACAGAAGTTGTGAGACGGTAAGCCTTAGCTTGGGAATCCAATCCTTTTCCGTTCACCACTATAGAAAATTGAGTCTTCTAAACATGCCAGGAGGTCTTACAATCATACCTGGATAGCTTTAGAGATGCACGAGAAGACTTGGTTGGGAAAGAATAAATATGGATTTCTTTAAGCTGTTGCGACAAGGTCGCATAGATATGTTTAGTCGAATCGCCCAGGGTGACCGAATTCCGAATGTAATGGACCTTTTTCACACCAGAGAAGAAATCCTGTTGCAACGTTTCGTTTCAACGTACCAAAAATAGATATAACCCTTAGAAAAAGAGCAAAGATAATCGTACTTAACAGTCGCAGATCCATGAGTGTAAGAAATATTGCTACCGCCGTTGGTGCTCTTAAATTGTGTTTTCTTTGAGGGGACACAATGAATTTTATTAAAAAAAGGAGGGAAAGTGTGAAAGGAAAAGGAAACCAACTGCAAAATCTCATGGATTCTTGCTGTAAAGTAGCAGTCTCAGTCTAGCAAAGATCTTAAAGACATCTTATGTCTATTGGTATTGACATTCATCTTTCAAATAGGCGACGTCTCACAGCTAGTCGGAAGGTGAGGAAGCCATTTAGAAAACAGCTTTTGACACGTCAAATGAGATAAAACGATTATTGTATGCTAAGCATTACAAATCTTGGGCCGTAAATGAGTGCAAAAAAGTCAGTTCCAAAGATGAAAGTTTTTTTTTGTATATATTAATGATAGGCAAATAAAGAGTGAATCTGTAAGAGCTCACCCTATCCAAGAAACAGTAAAATACCCTTAAAAGCAAATGTTTGGCGTTTTCATTACAGATGGCACTAGAGGTTCCTATTGACGCAATGAGGAATTTATAGAAGTATATAGAAATTTTAAAACATAGTATTGAACCATTGTCATAACATTTAAGGATCACTTAGCTTCATGGCTCAATTCGAAATCTCTCAGAAGTTACATGTTGAAAAACAAAATTATTGTGTTAGATTGTCCTGAAAATTCACCAGACGTAAACGCGATCGAAACCTTTCAGTGCATGCTCAAGTAACATCTTTTTAAAATGGATTGTACGACAAAAGGGAGCATGATGAGGAACGTTAAAAAAGTGTGACCGCGTGACAAGGAGGTGAAAGACGTGAGCAAGACTAGTAGCGTCAATGCCTAAGCGCATTCTAGAGATAATTGTTTCTAAAGGAGGACATATTTACTATTAATTTTCTTATTATCACTGTATATGCGATGAAAGTATGTAATATACTATAAATTACAAAACGTTGCTCTATCTCACTTAATTTGCACATGATAGTAGAAGCCATATATACTTCTCTTGTTCACAAATGTAACATGTTCTAGAATAGGAACATATTTCAGCCAATTTATTTTTGTGTTGACTAAAAATGATTTGCAGCTACAAAAAATGAATAATTAATCCCCACTACAACTGTAATTTTTTCATTCTTTATCTACAACATATTATCAGGACTTCAATTTCTTCTATAGAATGCCGCATGATTTGTTTTCAGTGATATTCCAAATTATTATATCTGCATAATTATATGTTTCAATACTGCTATATTTTACCAACATAACCTATTTAAAACTTTCTGCTTAAATTGCTATTTTAAATAAGAAAGATTTAATACATATTTAGCCTTTGAATTTGAAGGGTTTCCGTAAATTTAGCCAAGAGCAATAGAATCAATTGCGGGTACCGAAATCATTTCCACTTCGTTTATGTTGCAGAGTAATATGAAAACCCTCAAAAGTACTATTATCTATCGGAGAAAGAGATTTCTTTTTTTTTCTTATTAGAGCTAACTCTTTCATGAAAAAGAAAATGCAGCAAGAGTTTTGAGCTGAAACCGATTTTTACGCAGTCAACTGTAAACAACTGAAGCACATAGACTAGCTTTCATCACAACCGAGTTTAATCATAGTGTTTAGAAGAAGCATATTGCATTTAAATGAATTCAGAAAATGACAGGAACGATAAAGCAAATACCAGTTTTAACTAGATAGCATTAAAATTCAATTCATTAACATCTTACTATTATTGCATTACAATTCAAAATTCAATATGACTGTCATAACTAGGTGTTTATTACG
>KK116891.1:46788-58496 GCA_000611955.2 Stegodyphus mimosarum | reverse complement strand
ATATATATATATATATATATATAAAGCTGCACAAAATAGGAGAAAAACAAATTTTCATTGTTTTTCCAAGATAACTGAAATTCCTTTTTGCAGTATTTTCCTATTATTGTGAAATGTCCAGCTGTAGTGAGATAGCTTCCTCTCAAAGCGGGATTAGGGTTGCCAGAAAGTTGCAGGGAAAGGTAGAGCTGCCATAGTTAGCGCGAAATCGACCATTTGGGGATATTTGACGACAAAATTGACGATTTGTCACAGACGGAGCAACAACATTCTGGAACGCATTTTTAGTGGCTTTTCTCGAGAATATTCTCGAAGGTAGGTTAAAGCTTGCCTGTCCTGGGAGATAGTAGTGTCTTGAGTTCAGAGATTAGCTTGAGAGCAAAGAGGAGTCGGGAGCTGTACTTTAGTGCTTTGCCGTGAAGCTGTCTTCCGTTATAGCTTGAAGGCTGTGCTGATGATTGTTTCCGCCGCTTTGTTGCAGTTTTTTGACGAGTGTAAACGTGCCTTTGGAACTGTATTGCGTAATAATGCTTACTGACGAATAAACTGTGTTTTGATACTTCAAAGTCTTATCACCTATTACTCCAAATCCATGAACTAGTAGAACGCAACACCATTAATCTTGAGAACACAAATCTTCTTCTTTGTCTAAATTTATTTTATTTCAAATGAAGTTCTTTTTCGGATATTTTATTTTCCAGGTTAAAATACCTCATATTTTTTGTTAGCATAGAATATGCTCAAGAGACTGTTTAGAGAATTATTCCTAAGGTACGACAAAGTCAGGAGAATGGTGTAAAGAATCCTATATTAAGTCAAATAAATTTCACAGATGACACCAACTCGTGCTTGCAAGAACCAATACTTTAGGCTTAATTTAAAAGGCAATGACTCATTTAAAATTAAATGTAGTTAAATTTAGGCTATCGGTTTTATAGGTTAATTTATCGCGCAGAATGGCTCTGGCTTGAAAATCGGCGTAAACAAGTAGTTTTATCTCAAAGAAATAAGAGAGAGCAACGTGGCCTTCAGGCAGGCCGAACACGCTCTGAATTTATCTTTTAAACTCTTCCCTTAAATACTAATTTGGATATACGTGCGTCAGATACTTTACATTCTGGCAAGAAAGTGTGAGTTGAAAGCAAGAGCAATAGGAAAGGTTGTTGAAATATGTTAAAAGTCAATTAAATAAATCCTCACAAAGTCTTGAATCAGATTCGCTTTATCTTGTCCTTCGGCAAGTTTTTCTGATTTTCTAGCAAGCATATCAATCTCTGTTTTAATGTATCACAAAGAATACACGTTTTTTTTTTGGGGTAACAGAATACGAAATTAAACTTAGAATTAAAATTACCTATGAATTTATCATACGACATTGGATTATTAGGATTATTTGTTTCGAACTAATCGTCTAATTTCGTGACGTTTAACTCTTCCACTACTAATATTTTCTTACCATTTTTTGAGGATTAATGAGACTTTCTGCCTTTGAGACAGTTGATAAACTCATTTAATTTAGAAATCGTCTCTCAGGATTTGTACGCATTTAGTTTATCCGTTTGTTTCTGAAGTCTACCTATCTTTTCGATCAAAACCCAAAGCTTATTTAACTTTTAATCTGATTTGTTTGTAATTCTGTGGAATGGAGGAAAGGTGTTCAAACAAAACTGGCCGCCATTATACTGCTCGTCTTGGAAAAAACATGCTCAATAACAGTGAGACCCACTATGTAAAAATCCCTTATTACTTCCTTATACAAAGTAACGGATGTATCGCAATCGCGAAACATTTTGGGTACGCATTTCAACGAAGATATCCATTCTGACATCACTCGAACAATGTTCGTGCGTGACATTTGAACGTATGGGCAAAGGACTCTTATTTCCGAAACGAACTAAAAAAAGGATTCTAAAGGGAATCAGAAAAGATTTTTTTCGTGACTTCTGTACTTACGTATTTACGTTGTATCTCAAAAAGTTGTATCGCATGTAATTCAAAAAATTGTTATTGTAGAACGTTGAAATTTTACTTATCGGACTGCTATAACATCTAGTTCAGCGCCACTGTTTTTCGCTGCAGCAATCAGAGTATCGAACATATATATATATATATACGTTCAGAATGGGGTTCAGAATACGTAACAGAATGGGGATATATTACCCCGCTCGGTGAGCTCAGTTTGTAAGGTTTTAGTTTAAACTAACAAAGTTTTATTTTTATTTCCCTTTTTCTATCTGTTCTTATTTCAATTTCCCGTTAGAATAAGCGCGCGTTTCAGCTTCATGCTAATTTGAAATGGAGCCAAGATGCTATTTAAACGGTAGGTAGGAACCTCTCAGTGTGACACAACTTTTAGTCTCAGACCACTGCTACTCTGTTCGACGTTCGCCTGACCAGCTGGTATTTAAATTCTAAGCCTTAGCGCTGTTACGCTATTACTTATTGAAGTAATTCTAAGTGCGTTAGTATTATTTAAATCTTGCTACGCACCCTTTAGCATAGAGGCCAACCTCGCGTTCATAGCTCTGTGAGCAACGAATACTAAATTTCTAATTAGTTTTAGTTTAAATTATCTGATTGTTCTGTTTAGGCCCAAGTGCGGTCATTATTTTCTGTATCCCTCCCGAGTTGGGAGGTGGCTGTATATAATTGTGGTTTAATAAAAGAGGATTTTAAATCCTTCTCAAGTGCAGTTCTTCCACCACTTAACCACAGTTTTCTACCATAGCTGCATTCAGCTCCCTGTTCAAGATCAGGACTCAAATTATTGCACGAATATGTTCGCCAAGAATATGCACCGAACACTCAGTCCTGACAAGTTTTTTAAGCTTGTATGTTGGTAAATTGTGCATTGTTTGCTTTAAAAATGATTGAATTACGTTATTCTTATACTCCGGTTACATTTTTTATGCCTTTAGTTAAGCTGCACGTAATAGGTTTACAACTATCAACTATTCAAATGTTTAAATGATTCTAGGCCTATTTGTTTATATTTGAAACGCTTAGTAGAATAGTGAATTAAGTCAGTTGGTACATCATCTTCAGTCTTGTGAAACCGAAAGGTAACCTTCAATTTTGTGCAACGAAATTTTTGTCTTTTTTTTCCGCTGGCCGAACTTCTTATTTCTGTGTACGAACTCTAATTTTATTTGTAAAAATTGTTTTTCTAACTGTTTTAACTGCATTTGTTCTAGCATTTTCTGCCATTCAGGACTTTTAATGAAGATGTTTTGTGTTTTTATGTATTTTTGGCTTGCCGCGAATTGAGAATTGAATTGATTGAATGAGAAATTGATCTCTAATAAAATTTGAGGAAATATGTTTAAATGAAATGCAGACCGTGCAAAGAAGTCATACTGTGTCGACATCAGATTAAACAAGAATACCGGTGCATCAGAATAAAAAAAACGTTATAAGACTGGCAACAAAATATTTTGGTGTACTATAATTTCTAAGCTCATTAAAAGCTCTGAGAATTAATTTATTTTTCGCTATAACAATTGAAAGAAAAACACTGAAAAAGTTTGCCTTTTTTGTCAGGTCCTACCTTACGTGTGATTGCTCTTAAAATTTTCAACACATCAGGTATTCTTCCTTTTGTCTTCCGCTTCTTGACAGAAAACTCGGCCACTGAACCGGAACCTGTACTGGAGTCTTCTCTTTCCATTTCCATACGTTTTACTGAAGAACTGATGGAAGAACGCTAAAGCTCATCTTTACAAGAGACAAAAATGTGAATAAGTTTAATAAAGGAAGTTGGACATAAACGCGTTTTCTCTCTTGGCGCGTCGGCAAAACTATTATTCACCAGTACGCAAAATGTTTCCTAAGGTAACAGTTACGAACATGAATACATTTTTCTCTTGAAGTGATTTATAATGTAGAAATTATTGCTATTGACCTTTAGATGACCTTATTACTTCAATTTTCACAAAAGATGCACCTAAATGGTTTTCCTTCCAGGTCCTCATATATATCGTCCAAAAACATACTTCTATATTGCACCTTGCTTTTGTGCAGTATGCGTTAAAAGAGCATGTTCTCATGTTGCTGTGGCTACTGTCATCACTTTCGTTCGCCAGCTTAGAGAAACAGGAATCATAAATTCAAATAGATCGACATTTGCAGATGTGCATGTACAGTCAGTGAAAGTCATGTGACCTGAACGCTAGCCCACCTATAATGCAGTTCAACAGAAGGCAGTGCGCGTGTGGGTTTAAACTTGTTAATATGCAGCCCAGCCGTTTTCATATAAATTGCAAGCTCACTCATACAGTACATCATTAATACAAGAATTGCTTGTCTGTATAACTGAAGGAATATTTTTGCGGATGTTGCAATTCAGCAACATAATATTTTAATTTTATGGTACAAATTAAGTTGTTGGCATATTTTATTCAATGTGCTTTGTAACTATTCTGCTGAAAAGTCTTCTCCAATAATTCAAGCTTTCATATGTGGTTTACGTGCTCACATAATTTTACTACATTTCATAGTGGAATTTAAAATACGTTTTATTAAATACTCTTTAAAACTGTATATGAATATTAGCTTGAAAACGATGCGGAATTTTTTGAGAAATAGTTTTGCTCAAGTTCTAAATTGATTGCATGAAGTATAACTTATTTTAGAACAGAATTTACTTAATACTATCTTGTGACATTCTCTAGTTTCGAGATCTCGTGAGTTCGACGATTTCGATCTCGAAATCGTCCAAGGTCGCATTGTTCTATGGCCAATAGAATAATGAACAACTCATAAAAGACGTTCTGCCTGCTTGCAATTTAATGCATTAAAATGCCCTTAGTTCTATTCCTTGATTATAGAAATTTCATTCTGAAAATAATTATTTCATAATAACCTTGAACTTGAGAAAGGCGTTGGAGAGTCATTCTAAAATCTTTACGTGCAGTTCTGTTTCAAGACTAAAACGAAATTAGTTTGAAATTAGTGAAAAAAGCTATCGTTCATGAATGCATTCATAGGAAAGCCTAAGTAAATAAATTTACAGCAATGCAATTAAATCAATCTCAAAGAAATCATAGGTCAAGAGGGAAATATCTTATGAATCTTCGCTTTTTCATAATTTCTTCAATTAATGATGATATTCTTTATTTAGGTGTAGCAATACATGTCAAAATAGAAAACTCTCGAGTTCACTCAAAGCATTATTTTTATTTTGTATTCAGAGTTTATGTGTTTGAAAGCAAATATTGATTTTTGATATACAGAAGAAAAGCATATCCTGATTTCAATATTCAGTAAAATCCATACCCTAAAACAGAAAGAAGGTCAAAGGAAAATGTGCATGCAAACCGAAAGTAAGTGAATAAGATGCTCTTCCTGAATTTTAATACGTTTAAAATGATTATATTATTTGATTGGTATATGAAGCATGGATTAAAAATAATTGTTATTAAAATAAAAGAATTAAATTTCAGTTTGAAAACTTAAGGCTCTAATACCTCAAACTTAATTGTTCTTAATCTGTAATATCTCAAAGTGTTTGCCATTACAGTTTCAAAAACTCAGAAGTGTGTATTAAAAGGTATGAAAAGCTTGAACTTTGAAAATTATTCCGTATACTAATTTCAATTAAATGAGTAAGCGTATTTCAAGCAAAATCTTTACTATTTGCCTTTTAGTTTATAAATTCTTAGTTTGGTTTTTCTAGGTTTGGTTTATGGCAAAGCATTCGAGGACTATTTGTGTAAGAGGAAAAATGCCTTCGGAGAGTGCTTTCTAAGGGCAATTAGCTCGCATACACCTCACTCACGGAAAAAATGACGGAAACGTTCATACAGCCATCCCGTTCGCCGAAATTCGAACCCATGTCGAAACTACTAGTGTTTAGCGATTTTACTGCTTAGTCGCTGGTGGGCTCTTTTGGTTTAAGAATTAATCTCCCAGGAATTTCAGATGCATATTTAGAAGAAGCTGTTAAAAAATAATATGTAAGTGGTAGGAAAAACATTTGCTACGATATTACTTCATAATAAATTAGTAACACGTGTTGAGTTAGGCGTTTGTGTAATAAAGAAAAGACTTCTTTATTTAAAACTTAGCTGTGCATTTATTTCTGTGGACCGTCCGGATACGAAGCTTGCAACACATTATTATATGTTGCAAGTGAATGTGTTATATTATGTGGTAATATCTTTCTATTTTACTCGGACATGAAATCCATGAACTGAAGTATTTGAGACTTTAATTAATAAAATTCACCTAGCATCTAATAAATATCAAGGGCACCTAAATTTTGTTTAAGCATTTAATAGGTGTATATTTCTAAATGTCAGAAATATAGTACTTTGTCTAAACCAACAATTTAACGTTATTGTTGTACAATATAGTTACTGATTTATACTGTTGCCTAATAAATGCTACGCTCATTTTGTGAAATCAGTTATAGCCTAAGAAGGTTTATTGCTATCTACCAGATTATTACTAACTTACTATTAACTGTTAAAATTAAGCTACTGAAATACTGTTAAGGTTAACTGCTGTTACTTTCTCTTTTTTGATTCCATCTCATAATATTTTTGAAGTACTAATTTCTTTAAAATGTGTTTCCTGATTTCTATGAAGAATTATTATGCGTAACATATTTCTACTAATACTGAACGAAAGTAATTCTATAGCATCGAAAAGAATACCAATTATTTAATTCATTTCGAGTAAACTTTATTTTTTTACTTTAGAAAAGGATATTCACCTAATTTTTTGTATTAACTATAGATATATTATATTCATATTAAACATAGACACATACGCATCTCTTTTTATGTAAAGCAAGAGAGATAGTAAGAGAAGAGGAAACTAGAAAATGTTTGTTTCAATTTCAAAGAAAAAGTTTTCATTTGCTCACTAGTAGCAAAATTAGTTAAAATAATTAAAATTTATACATCCTTATGAAACAAAAATGCAAAAATAATTTTAAAAATAAGATAAGCTTTCAATTTTATATTATCCCAAAAAGGACGTTGTTTTCCTTTACAGACACACACGTTTCGAGAGCATTTGGACTAACTCCATTTTTGCCTAAAAATGTTTAAAGCAGCATATCTTTAGAATTCCCAATAGACAGTCTATTGCGCAGGGAATAAAAATGTACTGCTCCGTACAGTGTTGCGATTGCTCGCTTTGAAATCGTTGAGTTTTAAATTCAAAATTCGGGCTTTTTGCTGCCTATATTTGGATGGAGGTATATATATTACCTTATTCAAAATCTGATGTCTCTAGGCTCCGTTGCACTTTTACAATGCGAGAAACATGCATGCATTCATGTACTTGAAAAATATGCAATGCCCTGAGCGGGACTCAAACCTGGACCCCTCGAATGCGTGCTGAGTGTGCTACCGTTACACCACGAATACATGTAGAAAGGAGAGAGAAAATACCTAATATACTCCCCCTTTTAAAAAGCGACTGGGGACTAGGGGACCCAATCGCAAAATCCCGAAGGTGAGGAATCCTCAGCCACCACCTTTTACTTCGGGCGCCACTGTAGAAGCGTTAGGTTTTTTTTTTAAACAGGGGGCAGGAAAAATGAGCAGTGCCTTCGCTGGGATTCGAATATGGACCTCTCGAATATGCGCCGAGTGTGCTAACCGTTACACCACGATGGCATGCAGAAAGGAGGGAGAGAATATGGTATAATGTAAATTAATTTTTTGAGAAGTACACCAAAAATGTTCAATTTGAATAATATAATTATAAAGATTTTTCTTTTGACATAGATCAGTTTTAAATTCATTTTACATTTGGGTTTTATTCTATTGTTCCATGAAGATGTTTAAAAAATAAAAGATAACTATTGAATGACTATTGATCTATTATTTATGTATCTCTGATAAAGAATTACTTTAAATGTAATTGCGAAACGCTTTACAAATTCAATTGAAACTACAGATTTTTTTAATGGAATTTTATTTGCTTATTGCGATAAACTTTTTCTAAATATAATAGCATTAATAGTTTAATAATAATAATAATTTATTATATTTGAGCTGGGATCTTTAGTGGATAATTATATCAAAGTACTCGATTGATACCTGCTCAAACATAGCTTTTTCGAAGGAAATTCTCAGAAGTTTGTCTTATGTTTGAGTTTAACATAGAAAAAACGTATAGCTTCCTTGTGCAGTTACTAACTTACTTGTTCAAGAATTAAATTTGTTTAATAGCTTAAAGCAGGCCTACAGTAGTCAAAATACATTTGCTTGACTAGAAGTAAATCAAAAATTAACTCTCCAAGTTAACCGAAAATCAAATTTACCAATGCATAGGAGCTTTTAAAAGGGGAAAGCTTTGTAATGCAACTGGATTAACTTATTCAACAAAATACAATTTTGTGACGTACTTGCAGCAATATTAAAGTTTAAACTTACTAATTAGTTGTAATATCCAGAACTTAATAAATGAATTATAAGTTAGCTTTTGAATGACCATTTATCTTATTAATTCTGTAAATGGTCAAACTCGCGAATATTTCAAATGGTAGACGGACATTTCGGAGCGAATTCATGATACGTTCACGGCAAATGTTAAAACTACTTCTGACGCTTCTGAATAAATTTGATCAGTTTCAATTTTAATTGCATCATTTGAAATCTAATGTTTACGCTATTTGAGAGGAATTTGAATGCTCTAAAATGCTGCACTAAAGGCTACACTAAAAGACAGGAATACTCTAAATTCGTATAAATTTGTAGAAAAGTAACCTTCTAATTTGCAATAAATTTGCGATGCTACTCCATACAACAGATTTACGTTAGCAGTTATTATCGGTGCTAAAAAATATTAAAATATTGTGAGTATTCTCAAACTATGATCGGCATTAATTAGGAAAATATCATGAAAAACATCACGTAAAAGAAAAAACAAAAGTTATTTGATTTTTACCATGCATTTGGTGCATATGAACATATTGTTACGAATTTTGTACTCTGATAGATAATTTTTGTAGAATTATAAGTAAAATTATTGTATGAGGGGCGCTCAAATGAAAGTAATTCGAGGTATGTATCCATGAGATGTGTAGCGACAGAAATGAGACAGATACATAAACACCAATATTTAATGATTGAAATGCATACAATGTTTGTTTAAAAAAAAACACTCATTGCGTTAAGGCAGGCGTTCCGTTGTTTGAGAAGGTTACGGTTTCTGCCCGCGAAAAACGATGCCCAGTTGATCACGGAACCAGTTCATAACTGCAGACTTTAGGTCCTCGTTGGACTGAAAGCCTTGGCCTTTTAAGATTTTCTTCAGCGGGCCAAAGATATGACAGTCGCAAGGCGACATATCTAGACTGTAAGTTGGATGTTCGAAGATTTTCCACATTTTAGGGGCCAATGCGTCGACACACACCCGAACGACATGCGGGTTTGCATTATCGTGCAGAAGGATATCACCTGCCGACAGCATATCTAGACGTTTGTTTTGGTAGTCTTATACAGCTTATAAAACGTTTCGGTGTACCGTTGGGCACTGATGGAGACGTGCTGCTCCTTTAACTCCAGTAATAAGGGACCCTGAATGCCAAAAAATGCCGTCAATCTCACCTTTTCGGCTGAATGCTGAGTTTTGAATTTTTTCGGGCCTAAGCGAGTCGGGATATTTCCATTGCATGCTGATGGACTTCCCTTCCGGTTGGAAGTGGTGACACAAGGTTTCACCCTCTGTCACTTTGTGCTGTAGAAAGGCGTCACCGTCAGCCATGTAGCTCACCAAATGCTGTAAACTGAGGCCCATTCGCTGTTTTTTCCGGTGGTCAGACAGTATGCAGGGTAGCCATTGGCAGCAAAATTTTCGATACTTCAGAATGTTGCCGACAATATTGTGAACAGTACTGACAGAAACGTTCATCTCATTTGCAGCCTCAAGAATGTTTCGACGTCGATTTGCCTTGATTGCCGTGTCAATGTCCGTAATCAGCTTATCTATTGTGCGCCTGACTGGGCCGCGGCAAATCCGTTACCTTCTGGCTACCTTTCGCTAAACATCCTCACCCACGTCGTCGTCGTGGGCTTCGATACATACGTGTCTCCATACGCAGCCACCACGCTTCAATAAATGTCCACCAGCTTACACCCTTCCAGTGTTAACACTGCTCGCTGATCCGTTTTCGAAGCAGTTGCATCCACACCAGCCATTTTTAATTAATGCCACGTCCTTACGACTGAAGTTAGCACGCACACGCACGCGTGGCACATACAGCTTCACATCGCGTTTGTTTCACGAAAATCCAGAGCAAACTTTTGGCATGCGGTGCTTTGAATCACTTTCATTTAAACACATCTTATAGTTCTTTTGTAACATGAAAAATCTAAAAAGAAGCTATGCCGTAAAAGTAAGAATACAGGGGCAAATGCATTTAACATTAAGTAAATGGGCAACTCGGTAATTTGATGGGATATCGCTAAACTGACAACGGTTCTGGCGACTAATTTTTTGCCAAATTTGGCGAGAACTCGCCAAAAGTTTTGCAACCATTTGTCGACATTTTTGTCCGGCCCCTGTATCACCGTAATATGTTTTGAAATTGAATAAATGTAATTGACCACTATATTAGCTGTATATCAAAAAAGTATGTAGCGGTATATCAAAAAATATTAAACTGCCCTATGAACAGTATCGAAATTTTAAGATTAAATATGTTGTGAGAGAAGATTTTAGGTCCGAAACTCACATGCAGGAAAAATGTTCAAATGTATACCTATGAATTAAATAATTTGAAAATGAAAAATTGCAATTTTAAATTGTTACTTTTATAAATATACCATCAAACGCCACTAAAACAAAAGGGACTGAAATCTTGGTTAGCTGTATCCAAAATAAGAGATAATGAAAGGATAAGAAAAATGAATTATCTCACAAAAGCGTGTAAAATTTGCATGATAAATCAGAAAATTCATTGTCACATCTACCAAAGGTGGATTACCAGAAGTCAATAACTAATCTAATTAAAAATAAATCATCTTAAGATTTAATTAAAATAACTTTTTTTCCAGTGGCAGGCATTAGCCATTACAGATGGTGGCCACGAGCATGGCCGGATGCGGTGGTTACTTTATTATAGAGGCATGTAATATGTGGTCACCGTTACCTTCTGCGAAGGGACACACAGTTTGTATCTACGTCTTCTTCGGGATTGAGAACCGCTAACTTCGGTAAAGCAGTCAGAGTCCCTAACCACTTTACCGTATGGGCGGCTAATTATCATTATAAGTATTATCATTACTATTATTATTATTAAGATCAGTTATTAAATTTGTAGATTGTTCTTTTCCAGTTTTCCTATAAGTTTAAAATTTTATGCGATGGATTATTTAACATAAATATCTCAATTCATATTCTTTCTCAAATTGTTCATTTATAACTGTGAATAGCTATTTTATCAATAATTATAAACACTAAGTTTAAAATAAAAAAATATTGATGTATTAACCTTTTCTTAAATTTTGAATTATTTCTTAAATTTTAAAATAATATATAATTTTCTGGTGACGTGATGCAAATTGCAGGAAAATTTTGTTCATCGTTTCAAAGCAAAATTCAATAACTTTTATAAAGAATATTCTATGCCTTTCAAAAGACCTAAAGAATGGATATAAGGACCTTATTCGAAGGACATAACTTGCAGAGCATTTATACGCAAACAGAACAAACCGATATGAATCAAAATTTCATTCAATGAATGGTTG
>KK116891.1:3251-40385 GCA_000611955.2 Stegodyphus mimosarum | reverse complement strand
ACGAAATATGACTCATGTACAAGCCAGCAGTGAAAGCAGAAAAGTATAAGCTCAGCTTAACACAGTAATGCTAAAGTAAAGAAAGTAAGCAATCCAATAATAAAGACGTCTTTGAACAGAATTCGAAAAACCTTCAGCCCAGAAATTTATACAGAAAAGATGTATTTGAGCACAAGCGTTCATGAATAATTATGTTTTTTCACTTATGGGCTGAGTTCACACTTTTGAAAACTTTTTACTTGCTGGCCGAATGAAAACTGAATGCAGATATTCAAAAGCAGCACAAAACTCTAAAATACTTGTACATAAAATAAATAAATATAATATCAAGAGTAAGATACTGTTACCAAGACCTAGAGAATCTGTCTGTTTATAATAAGTTAAAATATGTTACTCTTTTTTAAATGTTTAAACTAAAATTTTGCAAGCTTTTGTGATCTGAATAAATTCCGTTTTCCAACAAAATGTAAATTACAAAGCAGCTGATTTTACTACGGTGGTCTTAGACTGAAGTAAAGCAAGGCAAAAAGTTCCTAATTTGTACTTCTAAGAAAATGTTAATTTTCCTGAAACTAATTACTGAAAAGATAATTAGATTGAGTTGAATTCAAAAGCTTTTTTTCCCTTTCAGTTGTGCTTTCTTTAAATATGTTAGATTGTTCTTATATTTAGAGGCATAATTATTGAAACACAGACTTAAAGACAACTGAAGAAAATTTTCAATAAATAATACTTGCAATTAACTGAAATTAATATACATAAATATTTCCATTACAAACGTAATTAAAGAGACATGCAAATTGTAAATTAACTGAGTTATTTATCTATCTAGACAATATTCATTTACGAGAATTTAAACTATTTATATCTGCGTATTTTTAAAAACATTTGTAACTGGAGAGAATAGAAATTATTTCGGACATGGTTAAAAGTCTAGAAAATAATTTAATAAAACTGTCTGCAACTGCGAAGCTATAGTAAATATTTTGAATAATTCTTTGAATAAGAGACATGATGCCACAATGGGGTTTAAGAAAATCAAAAAACTAATGTCCGCTGTTGCATTAAGGATATTCGCGCAAGCAGTAAAAGGTCAGGATTTCAAAGGAATTCAAGTTTGTGCATTTTATTTCGGCAAGGAATCTGAGCTTGATTTAGACAGGACAGGAGCAAGTGTGTAGGGCACCATCACAGCGTCGTAGGCGAAAATTGTGTAGCCCTAGCACACTAACTCTCTATAACAACTCCTGCGTCAGGAGTATATTGAAATTAAGGAACCTGATGTGTACACCACATGTCTTATCGTATACTCTATCAAATTATACACATTTGTGCTGCACTACATTTAAACTTACTTCCTGGAATATAATAAGATATAAATTTAGCATTCAATCAATTCATTTCTCACTTCGTGGCAAGGCAAATACACATTTTTACAATTAAAATTAGAGTTTATACGCAAAAAAGCAAGCAAATCCGCGAGCGACACGAAGGCAAAATCTTCGGAGCGCAGTATTGTTAGATGGTTATTGGTTGTTATTGGAGTTAACTTTTGATTCCACTCGGCAAAAAGACACTGGGGTTGGTGAACTAACTGAATTAACTCACATCTTTACTAAGAGTTTCAAATGTAAACAAATGGCGCCCTCGTTAGGCCTAGCGTCACTTAAACTTTCAATTTGTTGATAGCTCTACAACTATTGCGTGCACATGACCTGAAAGCCTGGATCCTTAACCGGAACATAAGAACAACATAATTGAATTCTTGTAAAGCAATATGTGCACAATCTATATATATATGTCATGATTTGGAATGCGCAGTCGAACACTGGACCTCTTAATAGCTTTCACTATCCCTCATGGCTGTGGTTAAGGCACACAGATGCAGATAGCGACTTGGATTTCGATAAATTACCAATCTTTATTCTCACACAGATCCAATTTATTTGGCAGACACTTATTCAATGATAATTAAGTATGATAAATATAACTATGTATATTGGCTTTTTAAAAGAAATGACGTAGGCAGTTGAGAGTTAAAGCGGCGCGACGATGGCAGAGCAGCACTTAGGGAAAGGAAGAATGACGCAATTAACTCGCCAGCGGTATTTATACTAAATCTGAGGTATAAGTAGACCTAGTCTATGATTGGTTAATTTGACGTTGTTACGTAACATAGAAGATTCTCGAATTTAAGAGAACAGATGAATTTAGGGGAAGAGCACCAAATCTGGAATGTTAATTTTGAGGTCGCCAATTATTTTTAAAGCAGCTATCGTATTTTCTTATATCTTACATACACACACACACACACACACACACACACATATATATATATATACGTGCTTGGTGTTGCCGATTGCGACATAAAAGCGAGGTGCCACATGTTATAGCAACCCTATATACAAAATTTCAACACTCTACGACTAATCTATTTGGAGTTATGCCAGGTGTGTAGGTACAGAAGACTGAAAGACTCTTTTCTGAATTCATTTTAAATCCATTTTACAATTCGTTTTGGAAAAAAAAAACAGCCCTTTATTCTGTCCGTGCGTAAAGAAGTCATGCAAAACAATTGTTCAAATTGATTTGGAAGCTCTCAGAATGAATATTTTCGTTGGAATATGATGACCGAAATTTTTTGCGATTACATTAATTCCTTATTTAATTTAATTAATTCCTTTACTTCGTGAAAGAAGCAAAATAAAAAAGAGAAAAAAACTGGGGAGTACTTTGCATATACTTCCTGAAACATGTGTCAGGAGTTTATCTTTGGTTTACACCTTAACTGCAACATATAGAATTTTCTGCAGTATGAATTAGAGGTTAGTTCTTCGGTGGCACATTAACATATGATGCTTGTTATAGAGGTGTCAAAGAATGAGGTGTCCAGCATGGCACAACTGGAGAATTTTGCATTGGACCTCTTCCATGATGGCTTTAATTCGAGGATGAATCTTGCAATATTTAATTAAAAATCTTTTGAACTCAGTGCCAGGGTTGTGGGATGCCTAGTATGGCTGATGTATGTTGCAAAGCACTGGAACATGTATTGGTCTGTAGCGCCCATTTCTCCACACACACACACGTCTGTATGTGTCATGTTTCTTTAATGGAAGTAGGTGGCGCAGAGGCCATGACGGGCATCTATCGGGAGAGGTAGTGGGAAGTGATGTCTATATTTTCTCCAGTTTTTGGAATGAAACTCAGTGTTCGAAGTTATAGGTATTCTTGCGACTATTGGTACTGCCATTTGTCCTTTGCAAGATTATTAAGCTATATTTCTATACTAGCTTACGTATACGTTCTCGGCCCAATTGGTCTACATTGAAGAGAAAATGTTTTAATTCTGTTAGTATCAGCACATTTTTTTTAAATCGCTGAGTTTGTTTATTAAGTTTCAGATACAAATATATTGCTAGTGGCAACATTTCTTTTATATTGCTGATTTTTATAATTGAATGTTAAATAAAAATACCTTAAGCTTTGTAAAGGGGCAATAAAACGTTTAACCGATGAGAGATGACTCCCATCCTTAATGTGTTATATCGCAGATACATTCCTGTTAGTATAAATACATAGCTGTCTGAAAAGTTTCCAACATCACAATGAGAAAAGATATTTTTTCTCCAAAATTACGTTTCGTTTTCGACATGGTCTCCTTGTAAGTCTATACATTTCTTCCAGCAATGCTCCCATCCTTTCAACGCCACCCAAAAAAATATGTGGAATTTTGAAATGATTTGATGAAAATCTTTGTCCTCCAAGGGCTTCCTTTAGCTTAAGGAACAAGGAAAATTCACTTGGTGCAGGGTCTGGCAAATAGGGCGGGTCGTCAAGCAGTTCAAATCGTAATTCATGGATTTTCGCTATTGCAACCCCTGAGTTGTTAGATGGAGCATTGTCCTGGTGAAACATTTTTTTTCTATTGAAAATATGGCCGTTTTCCCGCAATTTCTGCCTTTAGCTTGTCAAGTAACGTTGCAAAGTATGCTCCGGTAATGGTTTTCCTCTTTCATGATAATCTATTGAGACAATCCTATGGATGGCCCAGAAACCTCTAGCCATTAATTTCGCAGCAGAAGAAACGGCTTTTTCCATTTTTGGAGCCTATTATCCATTTGCAATGCACTGTTTGACTATGGGTTTGTTTCTGGGCTGTAATGATGAATCCAAGTTTTATCTACAGTGATTAATAGTCGAAAACACTCCAATTTATTGCACCAATAGAACGATGTAAATGTTCATTGGGACACGTTTTCGATGTGAACAAACGGGCTTCCAGCTTGCGCAAATCTAAATCTCGATTCAGTATGTAAAAATACGTTCTTCGGATATGCTAATAGCCTCTGCTATCTGTCTAAACTTGATACGATGGTTATCAGCACCACTTGGTGGATTTTAGCGATGTTTCCCTCAGTGGTTGCAATTTTTAGCTGCGCTAAATGTTCATCGTCATCCAAGCTGGTACGGCTACGTTTAAAATCAGCTGCCCCAAATTTCACAGTAGTAAATGATGGTGCAAAGTCTTTGTACACTGCATCCAACTCCTCTTTAATTTGAATAGGCGTATTACTTTCAAAAGCAGGTATCAAATAACAACATGATACTCGAGTTTTTCCATTTTGTAAAAGCGGTCATATCAACTCACAACAGTAATTGTCAAACAAAAAATTCGCTTACAAAATAGCTGAAGTTTTGATTGGTAGTTATCAAGTGATGTCCAAACAAGTTCCCTCAACTTGGGTTGATTTGAGTGGCCATGTACATATTGAGGACAGAAACGTTTCAGACTCGTATATTCCACAGACTTTCTGATATATACCGGGTGGCCATAATTAAACTGACAGTGCTCACAGTGTTCTGTAGCGCGATCTATTTGCGAGAATGACGCTACATTTTGTAGGAAGATTAAACAAGGCGGGGGAGGAAGGATTCCGCGAAAAAACAAATTAGTTCCAAAAGTCACCGCTAGGGGAATATTTGGCTCTGTGTAATAGTGTGTTAACAAATGCAAATCAATACGGAAATTACCTTTTATTTTGCATTCAAATGAGGTTCAATGTGGCTGCCGATGTTGTGGACCACATATTGCATTCTGTGCACAGTATGCACAACAGCAGAAAGTAACATGTCTGCAGGAATCTCAGGAAAGTAACATGTCTGCCTGGGAAAAAATGATTTTCCCCAGGCATTGTCTTTCCTGAAGTGCCGGAATGACAAAGCTGTTCAACATGTGGAGATATTTCTCTCCGGTAACAGAACAGGTTTCCGGACCTGTCGGGGTAATGTTCTCACAGAAGAATGGACCTACGATAAATTCCGCTGTGAACCCACACCGAACAGTTACCTTTGGTGAATGTAAGGGAATTGCTGTGATTGCATGTGGTGATTTGTCATCCCAAATTCGGCAGTTCTGGGTATTCACAGTTCCATTCAGGTAAACGTGGGCCTCGTCTCCCCATAAGATTTTCCACGGCCAAGCAGCATCCACCTCCATTCTGGCAAAAAAGATGAGAGCAAAAGTCAATCGCTTATAATGGTCGGGGTACAGTAACTCCTGTACACGGCTGATCTTGTACGGATAGAAGTTGATAATCTTTCGAAGATTTTCCATACCATACTGTAAGGCATATCAATATTCCGAGCTACTCCACGAGCGCTAGAGGTGGCAGCAATATTGTCTGGTCCTCTGTCGACAATCGCCGTGGCAACTGCTTTGATTGTATCCTGTGGTATAGGTTTTCGTCCTCTGCCTGACTGAATCTTCACAGAACCTGTTTTCTCAACCGTCGCAACCATTGCTTTTAGCCCATTAACTGACGCAGGACTGTTACCTTTACGCATATTTTTTGTGCGCTCTAAAAGCACGAAGAGCGGCTGACGCGTTGCACTAGTTGAGGTAAAAGAATTTAACCAGTAACGCACGTTCGACTAAAGGAGACATTGCACATAAACTTTCAATCCGATTGATTCGAAACGTAACACATTGCCTTTTAAAACCCAAGCAGCTGGCACTGCGCCAATGGATATAACGTAAAATTTGAGTAAAGAGCTTCTTCTTCTGCTCAGCGTACGTGATATTGCAGATCATGAGACTTTACCGGTGTTTATGTAGATTTTACGCTTTTTTAAAAGTGTTGCCATATTGCACTTGAACAAAATCAGAAAATGTGCATAATAAAAGGTAATTTTATTCCATATTAATTTGCATTTGTTCACACTCTATTTTCTATTACAGAGCGCCAAATATTCCTCTATCGGTGACTTTTGGAACTAATTCGTTTTTTCGATGAATTCTTCGTCCCCCGTCGTGTTTAATCTTCCTACAAAATGTGGCGTCATTCTCGCAAATAGATCGCGCTACAGAACACGGTGAGCACTGTCAGTTTAATTATGGCCACTCAGTATACCTTTCGATATCACCAATAATTATTTCACTGAGATTACAGATGCATTAGATTTACATTAACATGAGACTATATATTAAATAATTCAGGAAAAAAGTGATGTTTATATTTAAAGATTACTGAGTAAGGTTTAGAAGCGAAATTAACATTTTTTTAAACAAATTGTTTCTATTATTTTGGTCAAACACTGTACCAAACTTTGATATTTCATATACATTTAAGTAAAATTTACGTTCTATGTTACCTAATTCACCTGGTAATTATGGTTCTATGGTTCTATGGTAAAATTCGATGTAAAATGAATAACTCGGAAGACTTAGGAGAAAAATCAAAACAGATGTTGTTTAAATATGCATTAAGTGTCAAAATTTCTTGAACAAACGACAAACATATTTTCTCGAATGTTCGAAAATTTTATGTGAAATAATTGCCCCAGAGAATGCAATTGAAATCATCCAAACAGAACGCGCAGCACTCTTGGCGTAGGGCTTATATCGCAATTGTGAAATCCTTTTATAATGAACCAGGCCAGCACATTGAAGTTTATATTTATTCATGTTGATTCCGTGATCAACCTGACATCTTTACATTTTGACTGTTAGACTGAATCAAATGTTATGAGAAGTCCTACAATAGGACAAAGCATTTTGATACGAAACAAAAATGAAGATAATTAATAATAAACTAGAGCTGAAATGAAATTTAAAGAAATAGAAGTTACGGTTAATAAAACGTAGTGTTCGAGTATTCTTACTACGAAGATCCCGTTCACCAATTTGAATGCAGAGAAATTTAAATATTACTTCTCAGTTATCTTAACTGGTTATTTAATAATTAGATGGTTGTAGTTAATTTGTTTATCATTGTTGAAACTAGTAAAAACTAGAAATAAGTAACTAAATCAAGCATTGGGAAATTTTAATGTATAATACAAAATTCACGAAAAGATAAACAGTTTATGAATTATTCTTTCTAGAAAAAATTATAAATTTCTGTCGAGTAAAACAGCTCTAAAACTTAACAGTTGTTACGTGTGTTAGATTGTTTTAATTCACGTTTCAATACACATGTTGTATTAGATATTTCGGATATTGACGCCAAAAAGGGAGAAACAGCGTACTGTGGTACGGCAGGCAATGGTTGTCATTCGATGACGTACTTCCTCTAGATAGACAGCCGTAATACTTTTCCCTTGCTAAGGGATTATCTGTAGTATTACTTATTATTGTAGTATTTATTCTGTAGTATTACTTCCGTTGGCATGATGAAATGTCGCCCATACCTTTAAAGAAGCCAAGTTGGCGCAACCAAGGCTGTTCTCCGAATAATATCCGATATTTCAATATAAATCAATAAAGCCTTATTTATGTTTGGAAATAAATATGTAAACTAAAATGCTTATTTATTATCAATTCATTAAATATTTGGCGAGGAATAAAATATCCATTTTACAATTGCAAATAACACACAAATGTACTATGCAGTGTTTTACAATTTCTGCGGTTCTTAAAATCTAAATTTGAACGTCTTAATATTTGAACGCAGTTTTTAATAAAAGAAAATCGGTTCTAATGCTGTCAAAAAAATCATAGAGATAGATGCTAAATATTTATCATTAAATTACTCTAGATTTGTATTTACTTGATTACGGCAAAACACACTAGGGTTATCTGATAAGGAGGATGCCTTCATGGAGGCCCTTTCTAAGGGAAACTGGCTCGTATAGGAGTTACACAGATAGAGAGCCACGAAAATGCGGCCAGCCCGTTCGCCTTTAAGCGAACCCAGGTAGAAAGTAGGTAGTAGTATCAAATACGTTTCACGAATTGTGAATATTTAGAACAATACAACACTAGAGAGATTTGTTTCCTAGTTCAATACTTCTCATTCTTTTGAAACTAGATTTCAGTGGATGCGTGAGCTGAAATGTATAATACTAATATAATTGCATAGAATAGTCTTGTTTCCTTAACTGTCAATTTAGGATGTTAATTTCTAAATCTCTTAAAGTATCTGAGAAAAGCTACTTGAAATCAGTTGTTTTTTTTAGCAGAACTACAAGTAAATTTTCAATAATCTGTAATAAAAATTAAACATACATTTCTATAATTTAAAATTTGCATTTACTTCTAATAAATTATACAACTAAATTAAATTTATACAAATATATTCTTTTACCCGTTGTTTCAATACCCACAACTTATCTGCTTTCCATAAAGAATTATATTTCGTAAATGAACACATATAACTGCTAACATTTTACATATGTGTTACATGCTACGAAACGAATACACCAGCGTAAATGCACTAGAATTGTATTTCCTTAAAACACAACAATAAACGCAAATGCGTATGGGCTGCGTTTACCAATTTTCAGTGCCTATGCAGCATATTGATATAGTAAATTATGATCTTTATTAATCTCTTGCCCGTTAAATCTACGGAAGAGATGCAATATAGATTTTTATTCTCTAATTCTTTCTTGAGTTTGAAGCTAAAATGCTTCTTTTATGTATGTACGAAAGGATGAGTAAAAAGCCGCGTTTATTATAAGGTATTTAGTGCACGGTAATTAGCTTTGACATTCTGATTTATCAGTAATAGAGCACTGAAATCGCTAAGCGATAGTACTTCTATCCGTGCTCAAATCTAGGTAAACAGCTGGCTGCATGGAAGGTTAGGTGCTTTTGTTCATGTGCAATGCTAAATATCAGCCAATTAGCCTTAAAATGTCTTCCACGAAGGATGTCTTAGGCAGAAACCATCGCCTGATTTGCCTTAATAATCCAACTGGATCCATGCAATTACTGGCTTCGTTGAATGGCATCAGATTTCTAAATCGGAAGAATATTTTTAAGTTTGGGTTAAGTAAATATCAGGTGCGTTTGATTTCTAATAAACTGCTCGTATAAACAAAAAAAAAAGGCAAAACAAGTCTAGGCATTATTCCAGAGACGATGTGATATCTAAACAGTTCTTCAATGTTATGTAAATCTTGCGTCATCTAAACTTCCAGCTTTTTTTCGTGATGCCATATTGCCTAGTAAATCTTTGGAAAATATCTTTTACATGTAACTCTGCAGACGTAATTAAGTTTCTTGAAGCCATGACAATTGGAAACGCATATGGGAATGCATTAGTACCTTACATTTTAAACCACTTAAAGTGCGAGTGGAAAAAGACCGTGCCACTGGAGAAATGCCATGAGCGTCGCTCAGCAGCACCACATGCCAGAATTTCGGTCTCCGGTCCACAAGTCAGGGTTTGGGAAATGTTGAGTCAGTTTTTCATCCCTTGAGTAGGTCGATAAAATGAGTACCAAGTTAGTTTGGGGACTAAATATCGGAAATCCTGCGACAAGCTGACCACTTGGGCAGGCCACAGCTCACTAAGAGCTGTTACGCCATTTAGATTTTTAAAGTGCTACTGAGGCGATACTTGATAAATAACTTGCACTTGATAAATACCAAAACTTGTATAAAAGTAATTTTGTATATTGATAAACTAATACTAAATAAGTAAATAAAACACTGACCGCATTCCTGAAAACATGAATTCCCCTTTGGAGACTACTGCTCCTGCAAAAAGCAAATCTAAAAAGCTCCACATACACACTAAATTTATTTTCTATGTTAATGAATTCTTGAATTTTGTATTCCATTAAAAATGTATCTCAAAGCTTCGTCATAATTTAATAATGTAAATCACCAACGACAATAATGATTCCCTTTGTAATGAATCACTAGGTTCTTTAATCCATTGGATTTCTTAGGGAAATGCAGTGAAATTCACAATATATTATTGTTTAGTTTTATAACTCAAAGAATCTTCTTGCAAATTTGAGGTCAAATTCTAGCATAAGAGTAACAACGAAACCTTAACGATAAAAACCCTAAAGTAAGTAAAAAAATCAAATACTATGGCCGGAATTTAACTAGATTCAAACAGATATAACAACCAACGCAATGTAGGAAACAATTCAACGTTTAGATTAAATTCCGCGCTGTTAGTTAAGATTTATCTCGTCCTCCATATTAGCGAAATGGAATTTACCTTGGCATTTGGCCAATCTACTCTTACAGTTGTTTTCATACGTAATTAAAGTCTGTACGTAACTTGAGTCGTACAAATAAATATAATGAAAGTGCTCTTTTCTGATGATTAGAAATGTCTGTATGGGTGAAGAAAGAGTCCGAGTAAAAAATTATATATAACAATTATTTCTTTTAACTTTCTTGAATAAGGTAGAAATGCAACATGCATGAATTTAAAAATATAACAAATATTAAGTTCTGAATGAATTAAAAATTTGCTTATAAAAAAATCTTCACATTAATAATTATTTTACTAACCTGCTTTTTAATGCATTAAAGCGTACATAGGATATTAAAGATATTTTAACTATTACTTCGATTTGACAGTTAACTATTTATTGGGTAGCTATTCTCTTCCCTCTCAGTATGTCATATAAAGTACACTCCACCAAGTAATTAGCTCTCTCCTGATTCGCGAAGTTACTACGCCATGTGAAAACCATTACGCAATGATTCACTCGAATACACTCAGTGCCCTCAAACGCAGCCCTAGGGCTAGAAGGAAATACCTCCAGTTTTCACTGCAAAGCATATTTTCCTCTGCCCCCTCCCCCAAAAAAGCAGCCGCTAGCAATAAGCGCTACAAAACAAGTAACCACAGGAGTTTTCAACTGCAGTGAGTTCTATTGGAGAACAAATCTATCGTCCTCTTGTCCGGATCTTTGAAATGCCTTAGAACATGAACACCGCAGTGTTGCGGTTTAATATAACAGGCTTTCTATTTCGCAGAAAGACGAAATGCAGTACCCAGAAGAAAAACTAACTACATCTTTCGAAGCGATGAGCAATTTTTTTGTTGTTTTGTTCCAATGGCGACTCCTCAGCCGACTTCGTCTTGGCCACTCCTAAGTCCAGAAGTGGTAGTCACTTTATTATGGAGGCCTCTAATAGATGGGCCACCTTTGCCTCCTATGAAGGGACGAACAGTTATAACCATGCCTTCACCGGGATTTGGACCCAGGCCCTTTGCAATCGTAGCCGGGCGCCCCTAACCACTATACCGTCTGGGAGGTTGCAACAAAATATTTCAGACTGTTTTTTACAGTGACTGCTTACTACTTCAGAACGAAATTAATTTTGCTGAGATAAAATTTATGGGGGCTAAGAACGCTGAATGCTGGTACTACACGCGTTCAGAACTAGGTGAACGGCTGACTGTATGGTTGGTGTTCGTAGTATTCTCTTGTGTAACATCACATTCAAAGACCATATTGTGTAACTATATTGTGTAACCATATTGTGTAACATCATATTCAAGGCCTTGAAGGCCAATTTCCTTTTCTTCGCATTGCTCCTCAACAGATAGTCCTGGGGTGCTCTGAAATATTAAATTAACTTAACCATATATGATACACTTGTTTTCCTCCGCGGGCTAGCCATATTACATGTGAATCGGGAGCGAAGTGTCACTGGCATCTTACGTCTTATATCTAAAACATTTTCACAGAGCGTTTTATTTGAAATTTTAGTTCAGCTTTAAAATATCAGAAGATAGTGAAACTTAATTCAGTGTAAAGTGTTAAGAGTACCTTCTCGTATCCGTACCCATGATTTAACATGCGAAAGGAGTGCCGTATTCTTGGCGTATTTTTTCGAGTATACACGCAACATCCAACCAACCCATATGCGTACAGTACATGTGTTTAATTCACTCACACATGAGCGTGGACTTAACAGCTGCATATTTAACATCATTTTGTCGAATAACATCCGCCGGCAGTAAAAATGTTAAGTATCGACCATATAAAATTTTGAATTATGGCACCCTGAATTTTTTTCTTTTTTTATAAAATGCTCTTTGCTATTATTATTTATGAAGAGAACAGTACGCATGAGACATAAAGATAGCCAAATAACCAATTTTGCCACTTAGAAAATTGCCACTGATTGTTGACTTTTTCCAAGGGTATGGATAATCATTAAAGTTCCATGTTCAGTTATCGACCTTATTGTCATGAGTATTATTTACTGTTTTATTCTATGAATGTTAAACTCGCAATGCTAACGACATATTGTTCCGAGTTAGAAATGTTTCGGAAAGTGAACATTGCTCAAACGTTTAGTATATATATGCTTGGTAAACTTAAGAATTCAAATATGAATGCCGATTTAGTACTTAAAAGAATATTTGAATTCTTAATTTTTCCAACTTCATAATTGCATGGAAAAATTTTAAATGGATAAATATTACCGTTGTTATTTAATATTGTATTTCGTAGTGTTACGTGCGTAGGGGTTCGTAACGGATTGAATATTACGGAAGAACCGATGATAGATTGAAGAAATTTATTTTCCAAAAACCCTTTATAGTTCCGGAATTTTTTGCACAAAAGTACTACAGATGTTATCAGCATGACAATCAGCAGCTACCATTTCAAACTACCAAGAACGTTGAAGACAAAAAAGCCCAACAAACCTAAAACGCGTAAATTCGCAGAGTGATCTTTAAACGAACTAAATTAGACTGTTGATTATCACCGGGCTACTGCCGAGGCAATGTTGCCGGTTCATGAAGTAAAGCCCTAAGGCACATGACGTAATAAACTCTAGACGTGGAGAAATCTCAGATGAGAAATTGGAGGAAAGGAGAAAGAAAAGAGGGGTTAAACCAGGAACAAAGCGAAACTATGACAAATTACAAGAACTAAATTGATCTTCCTCCTGTCTTGTATAATTTTCACTCCATCCACCGGGAAATTTCCAGTACCTCAGTTTTCTTGATATTGCTGGGAGTCATACACAGTTGCAGTTAGATAGAGATACCTCCGTTTGCAGATAAAGTTATATAGGGATCGGACCAGTTACACTTTCACGGGGATCGGAATAAAATCTCGTCAAATGTTCGAAAAGTTGAGCAACTTTCGGAGATTTCTAGCCAGATTTGGAGACAAAAGTTAATCACCAGAAACATCACTAACTTGCGCTATCTCGCCTGTTTGGCGAGGCAGTTAACCTCAATGTTAAAGGGATTTAGTCCCGGAGCAATGTTTATCTGGTCTCTCATGTTGTATTATACAATAGGTACTAAATTCTACATATAGTTTTATTACACTTCTTAAGGAACTCTTAATGAACTTAATGAGCTCTCTGTGGGTGAGGAATTTATACTTAAACGTTTAATAGTTTAAATTGGCAATTAGAAAAGGAAAACGTTATAGGAAATTTCTTTACTGCTGTATATAACACAGCATCACATCTTTTTTTAATTATAATAATGTTGCAAATATTCGGGAAAATTATTATTTTACATAAGCGCATTTTTTTACTTATTTGCATTTTTATAAAGTATTAAACGTATTTAAGATTATACCAGTTAGACTTCTAAAAATTAAATAAGAATATAAGCTAAAAAAAAGTGCATACGACAGAAAATATATTACAGTTAGAGATATTTAAAAAAAAGTGCAAAAAAGAAGCATAGATCGAAATAATATGGAACATAAACGAATAAAAGGATTCTTTGCATTCAGTATCTTTTAGATTTTAGAACACCTAAACATTTAGGACTTAGAATAAATTCAATAATTTATTAATAAATAGAATAATTTATTCTAATCCTGAAAGAATAATAGTTAGCATTCTTAAGATCATGTCAGACAAATAATATTTTGTATAGCTCATTTATCAAAGTTTGGGTTAAATTGAGCTAATTTCTAAAGCAAAACTGAATATCATTATCTTAATCAAAAACTGAAACTAAAGAAAATATAAAATATTGATTGGCAAACGAAACATACGCACGGTAAATGCGAATCTTGACAAACTGTATATTGTTTGAATTATGAAAGAAGGTGACTATCCATCATGATTTAAAATTCTGGATTTTTTTTTCATATTTACAGAGCAGTGCTCTTTCGTTTCTATCAAGTAATTCAATAAGGGCTCATTTGACCCTAAAATACGTTCAAATTTTACACCTCATTTTAAATAAATGTCCAGTTTTATTGACTTCTCAATGCTATAATACATAAGGCAGAATATGTTCGCAGTATAATACTTAAGCATGTCTGTGATATATTTCCCATTTTTATTTAAATTTTTCACAAGTTCTTATATTTAAAAGCTATTATCTTGCTTCCCTAAGGTTACTTTTATAATAGGTAAACGTTTTAACACTGACATACACACAAAGAAAAGGGATTGCTGAAAAAAAAAAATCTATTTTGATTTAAATGAAAGTAGTGGAAGATAATATCCGACAACACATTCTCACTATATGGCCCAGGAAGCTACAAATCCTCATAACAGCTTCATGAACATCAATTTATCTTGTTGACTTTTTTAAGTTCGTAGCTACGAGTGTCACTCCGAAATTTTTGGGGTACACATAGTTTTTTTAAAATGATACTTATTACGAATTGTAGGTGTGTTCAAAGCAGTTTCCTCCAGCATCACTGTACTTCTGTTTGCGGATTTTCCAAAGATTAAATGCCTTAAACTATTCGTTTCTCAGATCGATAAAAAGTGTATTTATACCCTCATCAGGCTCAACTGTGGAATGAAAACTAGATCCACGTAAGTTATTTTTCAGATAAAAAAATAGCCCAAAGTCACATGTAGCTGAATCGGGTGAATAGCGTCGATGGTCTTTCACTTTGATGTGTTTTTGTTCAAGGAACTCAACTGTCAATCTTGCTGAATGAGAAGTTGTATTGTCATGATGGAGCATGAATCCTCTATCATTCCCTTCTTGAAGAATTTCTGAAAGACGGTTAGTATACACTTCTGGTTAGCTGTGACACTTAGTTAGCTGTGACTGTCTTCTGTTCTTCCAGCTTTTAAACATTCCTGTACTACTGAAGAAAATGGAATGCATTACCTTTCTCAGGGCATTTGTGGTCGTGGGATCATCTTTTCAAAGAGCCATACTGAATTTCCTTGAAGTATTAGAACGTCAAAAATGGTATTATGTTCCATCACCCGTTACGAGTTTAGAAATAATATGGTCGCCATTTTAACTAATTTAATGTTTTCTTTACTGATTCTCATATGCTCTTATTTCTGGTGTTCAATTAAATTATGGGGAATTAGTTTTATTCATATGCAACGGCAAACTAGTTTTTCCATATGCAATACTTCATGAATAATTTTATGTACGGCTGCGGATCAAATGTTAAAATTCTACTGTATCTTTTGATAGGTGCAACGATTAACATTTTCCGTATAGCAGACACATTATCCGGGATTACTACTGCCAACGGCCTTAATGTGTGTTCTTCATCCTGAAGAGAGCGCTATGAAATTGTGTAAACCATCTGAATATAGTAGCACGCAATGGACCTTCATTTCCAAATGCTAATTTGAACGTTAGCACACGCGGCACGTATTCGAGAGGTACAGGTTCGCGTGCCGGCGAGGGCAGTGCACATTTTTCACATCTTCGATTCAAAACGACCTACTGAAATGTGCAGTGGCGCCCGACCTAAAAGAATAATGATTGTACTGGTGAATAATGATTCTTCTCCACAGGGATTTGGCGTTTGACTCCCCTAATCCCGAGTAGCTTTTTAAAAGAGGCAGTATACAAGGTTTTTCCTCTTCTTTCTGCATGCCTTCGTGGTGAAACGGTAGCACACTCGGCGCGTATTCGAAAGGTCCAGGTTTGAATCCCGGCGAGGGCATTGCACATTTTTCACCTCTCCTTCAAAAGAACTTAATGACTCTACAGGCGATACATCGATACAAATACTTTTGTAGTTTCTTATTGCAATACTTACCTTTCTGACATTTTTTTTGTCGATCGTGGGTTTAAAAATTAGTCAAAAAATAATTGTTTAAATCTAAGTATGTTTGCACAAAAGCTTAACAGAAAGAAAAGATAAAAATTATAATAAGGATAAAGCTTTGTCCAGTGGAACAATTTTTGAACTACAACTAATTTTATGAAACCTGAAACATGAGTCATTTTTTCCACACTCCATCAGTTCTCCCTGTCGATTGTGAATACATATCATGTTTAGGATATTATATCTAACTATTGTACCTATGTATTAGCATAAGGAAGCTTTATTTTAAAGATCAAATTATTGTTGATAAAAAAGCAGATGGTACTTCTTGATTCTGTTGATGAATTGACAGAACTAGTATAATAATATCGTTGCAGAGTGTCCTTGGGAGCCGTGGCTTTATTTATCCGGTACTCGAAGATCTCACATCAAATTGATTACGGGTTTGTGTGTCTTCGGTACATTGGCTGAATTTATAATATAAATTTATGGCTACTTCTTTGTGCAAGGTATGAAATTTATAAGATCAGTTACGCTGTAAATGGTAAAATCAACTGCATATCAGAAAACAAGTTCCATCGTACCCTTCGAATAAGTTAGGTTAATTGATTAAAGTAAAGCAACTCCAGGTCTGGGAAGGGATGCCTTCGTGAAGGATGTTTTAATCAGAACTGTTTGGTTTTTGCTTTACACACCGGAAAAGCCTCGAAAACGCACCATTCGGAAATAGGTATACTGATAAGAACATTGCATGCAGGTTGGAGGAGGAAACTTCGAAAATATATAAATATAGTTACACGCACTAATGCCTACATAAAAAGAGACTTTACACTTTTTTAGAATATATATATCTATATATATATATATATGCAATTATCTCTTATCTCTATTTTTGTGTTACCTAAAATTCACATGGAAGTAATGTTTAATACACTTGTAACACTTACTTGGTCACTTACTACTTTGTAACACTTACTTGGTCAATTTACATATCATACGTTAATTATGCGTAAACAAGTATATTGAGAATAAATTATCTAAAAGCACTGAAATGTGAATAAACAGCTAAATGAAAGAGGAATAAATTCTTAAGGATGGTTGCTCTTTAAAATCTGTGATCTTCATCAATGAAATACATAAAGTTGGTTTTCACCATAAGTCTTCCCCTTATGTGAATAATTTATGTTACACAAAATGATTTTCTTGTTTTCAGTTTTTAAGAACCTTTGTTTTAAAGTAATTTGAATCATTTTCCTAAAACTACGTGATAAGCTTGACATATGTTTAGCAAAGTACTAATTTGAAACTGCCATTTTTGTTCTTTCCCAAAATATTTGTAATGCTAATTGGAGGATTTCCCTATCAAATAAGAGACTAATTAGAGATCAAAAGCAATAAATATCACTACGAATTCATTTGAAGTCCCTCAAGTCCAAAACACTTGTAACAGCTTTATTGCTGTTATATTCTCAAAATATACGGAGCATTAAGCGTTAACTTAAAGAATCTGAAAAATTCCTAACATTGCATTCATTAAAATGACATCCTATGTGTCACATTAATTGCATCAGATCATTATGCATATTTTACAAAGTAAAGCACGGCTTCATCTAAATTTCTAAATAGTAAACTCCTACGAGAATTCCATCTAATGAATAATTGCGAGTGTTTCATATTAATTTTCCTTCTCTTAAAAATTGACTCTTTAACCTCAGACATATGATTGCCATTTAATTTTGTAAAAATAATAACTTGAATTGCAGCGAATTAAAATGTTTACGCCGGAATTTCGAACTCCTTCGATAGAGCTCTTTTAATCCTTTGAATACAGCCTACAGAGGATTTTGAGCATAGCATATTATTAGAAGATTATCGCTTGTCTGTTTTCTAATATTCAGCAGACTTGTTCACTAACATAAGTTTTCTAATGCAGTGCATTACACAAAATAATCCTAAAATGCGACGCATAATTCTTATTAACAAAGGATTAAAATATGCAACTGAAAACTCTATTACAAGAGATTAATAGGTAATTCCTATACTTACATTTTGCTGTCATAAATGGTGAAGATTTTTCACTTTTACTATTTCATACAAATAAGAAATACTTCGTTTGGTTTTTATTCTGTGTTATGCTGGTTAAGGAACTCAAAGTCCGAGTTTTAAGAACACCGTGTTTAGGTTAGAGAAAGGATTCATAAAGAACATGCTCAGTTATGTAAAATTTAAATTATTTAGCCTCATATAGGAAAGCAATAAATACCCTTATGCCGCTTTCAAAAGAATTTATTTTGCATATTCATTCACTTATGAAGAATTTAAAACATAATATAAAATATAATAGCAGTTTTAACTCTAAACAATGGTTAAATTAACCAAAATTCTCATTTCAGTATTTAGTTAAACAGATAAAGGTTAAATGCAGAAAGCAGCTGTATTTGCTCGAAATAACTGGAATAACTTCTAAAAGAAAGTGTGATTAAATTTTCATAAAAATCCCTCGAAACCTCCTTAGCAAATTAGGCAGTTCCTTTGGGAATCGAATTCCGAACGAAGTTTTAAATTTTTATCTTAGTTAATCAGTTACAGTTACTTACCAGTTATTACCATATGAAGCAGTAAACTGGCTGAGAAGTTTTTAAATTTACTTTTACATTTATGAACGTACTACAGGAGCCATCTATTAAAACTTGATTTATATTTTTTCCATAGGTGATTACAATTCGTTAATAAAGACAGAAATTTACATCTTGAAAAAAAAGTGTGTACATTCAAATGCAAGTATAGTCTTACAAATACAATAAATAATACAAAAGGTGCCACGTAGCATTAATCAGACGTTTTGCTAATGACTTTTATTCGAAAGGTAATTACACATCTACATAATATCTAACACAACTGCCTTAAAATGTTAACAGCCTACCTTGTAGAATAATACCTCGGTTCTGAGTAAAGTTCTGAAGTTTGTAGCAATGCTAGAAGACACGAAATATAAATTTTTTCAACTAATTTGCCATCTACAGTATGTAGTCAACTAGTTCTGCTCTTACTACAGTTATCTAGAATACATTCATGTTGCCACTATGACGACGTTTAGTTGAAACGTTTTAAGAAAAGGAAAGAAATCAGCCAGAAGGATAATCTGGTTAGTATTGGTAATCAGGAACTACAGAACCGGAAGAATGTTTCTTTTGAACAAAATCTTAGATAAGAATTACTGCGGAATTCGCTGGACACGATGAAACATTTCATGTAGTCTAATTAACACCGCTTGGCAGTAATGACTTTTGTTATAATTTTTAATCACTTTACTCCATATTTTTTTTATTCCAAATTTCTTTTTAAAAATTAAAATAATTCTAATAGGTATCTCATGTGAATTCTTCCCGTTCCAATAACATAACTTCCAAAGTGGTGATCCCTAAATTTCAGCAAAATTTATTTTTGTTTACGCTTAATTTATTTTACGCTCTTTGTATCTATTCATTAGCCTTCAACACACTCTTTTGTGTGTCTGCTAATACTCTTTGCTGTTACAAATTCTTTCTTAATTATTCCCTATTCTATAATTACAGCGGTCATAAAAATTGAAACTATTCCTATATTCATTTCTATTGAAACAATCGATCTCATGTTATTGCTACCGCTACATTTCTTCAAAGAGATTATTTGATTTTAGGAGACAAATTGCTTTAGAATTTTATTTCTTAATTAGTCTCAAACTTGTTTAAACACTTTTCATCATTAAAGTCATGCTTTTTATTGGAAATACACTTAAAAATTTGCAAATAATATTGATCTCTAGCGTTATATTTCCTAGTCTGGTAAGTTGAATTTTTTCATTAGCGAAACAAAAGTAATAAGTCTTGATATAGTGCGGAATCAATATCATAAAAGCTAACCTTTTTAAGGAAAATCACATTTATCCTGTAAGCACTTAGTCATTTAAGAGAGAGCAGAGGAAAATCAATGATTTCACTAAATATAATACTTCCCTAGGGAGTTCCAAATTCGAAAATATATGATCAAAATTTTTTACCTCCCAAACATAAAATATTCAGTGTAAATTAAACATAAAGTGACACCAAATTGAAAATATTTATGCATAAACTGCTATTGTAGGAATCTTTATTGTTGTTTTCTTTTATGTCACATGTTTTTTAAAACTGTTGATTATATGCATACCATAAAGTATTAGATTTACCGCAGAAACTTGCAAAGATTTCTTATTTTTCTTTCATTCAGCACTGAAAAACAAGCAAAAATCCAAATGTTCCTGTGCGGGCAGATTTATGACCGCTTAGGAGTATTTTGTGAATGAATTAACATTTACATATCAGGAAACTTTATGTAATCACCCTCTTCATTGTTACTCAAAAAACAAGATTTCTGTCTAGAAACATATTTCACTGTTATCATCATTCTTATGCATTATTGTAGGCTAACTTTGTTGTCTCAACCTACCTCCAACCTCTCGAGAGGGCTTTCGGCTCTCCGCATATTTAGAGCGCTTCAATGCTGCATAGACAATAACCACATTTACAAGCATTCATGCCTCCTCTGGGATTCGAACCCAGGCCTTTCGATACGACAGTCAGCGTCTAATCATTATCCCGGTTGGTCAGCTTTAATTAAAATAACAGTTATGTAGTTTATGAGTTGACTAAAAGGTTTATTGATTCATCATAATACAGTTATGAGTGAAAATTTTGTTTTAGATATTGATTCAGAACGTATAATAATTCATATTTGATTTAAAACATTTATTTCTAATTCACTTTAGTATTTCCAAATTAGACTTTGAATTCAGCTTCTTATTAATAGTTTGTTAAATATGCTAGAGTGTAATTCATATTTTTGCTACTGCATTTTCAGTTTTATTCTTCATTCTTTAAAGAATGGAAGAAAATTTAGAAAATTAGTACTTTATTTCAAAACTTGTAGATTCAGGCTCCACAGGTTTACACGTATCATATTTTCTCATGAATAGTTTTAGGTCTTTTTTTTCACATAATCTCTAATATTAGTACATATTTCGGAAACATAATATCGAGTAATTGTTTCCTCAATCGAAATTCCAATTATCAATTCAGTAATATGAAAGAGGACAGTTCTCAACAAAATAGTTTTCAATATATCAAATCCCAAACTATGCATTACTGAATACCACAGAATGTTTACCAGAAACACAATTCTTAACTTTCGCATCTCAACCAAAATGTATTTGCAACTTAAGGTTTCTTGCTAATTACAACAAAAAATTTACTCTAAATCCTCTTTTATATCCACGTTACACATTGCGAAAACCACGAAAATGTCCATGCAGTCAGCCTGTTTGCCGGTATTCGAAACTGTCAGAGTTCAGCGGATTTTACCGCTCGGCCGCTGATGAGCCCCAGCACACATTAGTAGAAATTTTTAATAGAAACCAGAATTAGCACATACAAATTAAAATCTCTTTCGTGTCTCTGAAATTTTCTTGAATTCGAGTCATCCTTTAATCTTCTTGAATCTTATACATAAGAATCATCATATTAGGATATTAATATGAAACGAAAAATTTAATGATAAGAACTTTAATTAAAGCCAAATTTAAAGTCTGCATTTAATGAAAAATGTTTTTAATTACAGCTATACCTATCAAGGACGCAAAAAAGAAATTTATAATATAACTAATGGCTAAGATAATTTAATTTTGGTTTTTATTTTCATGCATTTAAATATTATTAATTCCAACTATTACGAAAATATTTGAATAGCAGTTAAAATATCTGGATGATTTCTAAAATCATTCTTAAATAAGAAGAAGCGCATAGGAGGGTAGAGATTTAACTCAAATAAACTCTCAACAGGGAATGCTGAATTCTCTTTTCTGTAGGAAATTGAAATTTTGTTTCTGTTACGTGTTTATTAAAGAATTAAGCATTAAAAATCTTAAGCACAGATTTAAACCATTACTGAAGATTTTTGTTTATGAAGATTAACATTCGAACTTAACTGGGCGCAGCCTAATTAGTTTCTTAAGAATTGAAAAATATTTCTGAGACTATGGCAGAGAGATTTAAAATATTTTAGAGAGTTTTCTTACATTTTGCATTCTTTTCTCATACAAACTCTTTTTCTAATGGGCATCAATGATTTTCTAAAGTACGTGTCTTTGAGTTTCTAAAACATTTTTGTTCTAGAGTAAATCTTTCTGAATTTTTGAGTTCACTCACTTAAATTTAATCAGATTAGAATTTGAGAGATTGGAATGAAGAAGCAGAGTAAAGAATAAGATTGAAATTTATGAATCCGGAAACGTTTTCAATGTTCGCCGGACTCTAGTGTCACATCCATACAACAAATGCAAGTAAAAATGCACTGTAAAATTAAAATAAATAGATAATATTTAAAGATATGAACAATAAATGTACAGAGCACATACCTCAAAACGTTTCTGTTCTTTTCTGAAGGATTTAATTTTCATTTTCTAGGTCAAAAGAACGTGATTAGAAATATCTAATGTGGCCACCACATGCCTTCCTATACGGCATAGTAAACTGTGCGTATTTTGCCGCACTTCCTTTAACTCATTTCATCAAATTTCATTACAAATGTATTTCTCACTAAATCTATTCTGTTCAATACATAAAATCTTCACATCACATAAAAACTCAAAATATCTTCATTAAAAATTGTGAAATACAGAAAAACATAAAACACCAAATACAGTTAAAAAGTTACAAAAAACAGTTTTTTACAGTTAAAATTAAGAGTTTTTGCACAAGAAACGTAATTCGACTAACGCACAGGAAGAGAAAATTTTCGGTGCGCAAAACTAAAAGTTAACTTTTTCCCATTGGGTAAAAAGACACTGAAGTTGGCAAACGAAATGACTTATTTCACTTTCCCACTAAGAGTTTCAAATGTAAACAAATGATGGTCCCTTTAGGCCTAGCGTCAGTTAAAAATTTAAAGTTTTGAGCATGCAGGTTAACTAAAGGCATAGAACCTTAACGGGAACATAAGAACAACGTAATTCAATAACTTGTAAGCAACAAATGCACAATTTACCAACACATAAGAATAAAAAAACATCTAGCCGGATAAGAGGGTGGATGTATATATAATATATATATATATATATATATATTGTGTGTGTGTCAAAATTTTTTAAGCGTAGAAGAGACTGGAACTTTTAATAGCTTTCGAAGTTCATGATGGCTGTGGTTAAGGTACACAGATGAGGATAACGACTTGAATTTCGATAAATCACTAACAGTTATCCTCACACATATCCATTTAACTTGGCAGACACTTATTCAACCATAACATAAAAGCCGACACAGGATTACTGTTTAGTGCGGTGAATACTCCAATGAGTCCCCAAGAATTTCCAGCAACAGGACTGCGAACACAAGAAACGATGTGCTTATCTAATAATTAAAAGCGTGCCTCCTACGCCGTAGAAGTATGTCAAGGTCTTTTGCTAGAGTCTTCTAGTACTGTGCCTACTTTTTCGCGAATTATTTTTAAAGCAGCTATCTTATTTTGTTATATATTACATATATATACGTTCAGTGCGGCTAATTGCAACAAAAAATAGATATACACAACTAGATGTTACAGCAGTCCTGTATACAAAATTCTAGCATTCTATGTCTAATCACTTTTGATTTATGCGAAATACATACATCCGTACGTAAGTCCACGAAAAACAAAATCTCTTCCGACTCCATTTTATATTTATTTTACAATTCATTTGGGAAAAAATTAGCCCTTTATTCTGTCCGTATAATTAGATGTCATGCAAAAAAAATGATACCAATAATAATAAATCATGTAAATGATTCGAGAGCGGCCAAAATGGATATTTTGTGGAAATACGGTACCTAAAACCTTTCATGATTACAATGCTTCCTTTACTTCGTACAAGGAAGTAAAAGGAATAATTCTTGAAGAAGACAAATTTAAACTGTGACTAGTTAGTTAAAACTAATATGTATCTTACATTATCTTCTTCCAAGATATAAATACCTGTAATTTCATCTATTGTTCAAAATTGTTTTCATTCAAACGACTACTCGTTCTAACATTTTCATAATTCCTTAATGATTATAAAGCTCGCAAAATAAGTCACACGAAGAGAAAATTTTGTTCGCTCTAGAAAGTCCTGCGTAGGAAACATACAACACAAAAGAAATCGATTATGTCCAATATCAAAATTCCGTTGAAGTTCAAGGAGGAAGTCATTCTGCGTCCTCGCCCTCTCTGAAAACAAACGAGATTTGCTCGGTTCTCTTCGCGACCGGAATTGTCAGGTAGCGAGCCAGTATCGCTACATCTTCGTTATCCGGGAGAAACACAATTATCAAAACAAGTTACAAAAATCAATATTTCTCGTTCACTCGCTTCCTAAATGTATCAGAATGTGGAGCGCTTTTGTGGTGTTTACTCTTTGTTCTTCATTTGTGTCGCAATCGAGTCTTTTATCTTCTGAGTCTGACTCCACAAAAGTTAAGTAAATACGAAAAGAATTTATTTGTTTCAGAATGCAAGAGAGCAAGCACATTTCTCATGACTTGAATGAAAATGCTTTCATTGCACAGAGACGTTTTGCCGAGAAGCGCAGCGTATTATATCAAAAGAAACGGTTTCAGTTTAGAGTTTTGTTCTGTCGCAATATAGCGCTTAGGCAGTCATTTTTGTACATCTAAGAGCTAAGTTTGTCTTGCTATTTGGAGATTAAACATATGTAATATTTACGGAAATGAATAGCTTGTTCATTTGCGATGAATAAATTGCTCGTTATCTGTTGCACATCTCAGTTTCAACTAAAGGTAATCAAGCCAATTTCTAGAAATCTATTAAAGACAAACTTATTTATTTCCTCAACTTACCGCCTACACTGTGGAAAATAATAATAGCAACACATCCAAGTATCGCACGACTGTAATTGCTTTTGCATTCAATGGCAAAGATCACACTGATAGTCGTAATCAAATATTGAGGTTTGCATGATTGGAATTTTATACGTAACTTAATTGGAAAATGCATTCACTTCTCATAAATCACCACGTATGTAATTATGAATTCTCTTATCCGATGTTCTATCAAGCACAATATTATAAAAGTAACTTTTTTTAAATGAGTAGCACATGATGATTAGTGGATGTGTAAATACGCTGGCAGTGGGAAATTTAGCTATATAATTATGAATAAAATTTCGGAATCAAAGATCTCGAAAGAAAGCTAAGAGAAAAGATCTTTCTCGGTGGACAAGTTTAGGGCGAGCTGGCTCCTCCCTTTTTTATTTTTTTTATTTTGGTTAATTGGTTTGTTTGGTTCTTTGATTGTTCCTTAGTTTTACCGGTTTGTCAGTATTGGTGGTACGGTTTATATATTGAGTTTAGGTTTTGGTTTAGTTTAGGTTAGGCAGCTAACCTTTGGTTTCTTTGCTTCATTCATTTGAACAAACGCTCTATGAATATATCTGAAAGTATGAAATGATTTATCTTAAATGCATACTTTATGAGATATAACTATCATCTCTGTAAGTGTGTTACTAGCTTCTGACCTCTTCTGAAGCGATTGTGGAGACTATTAAGTTTAAAATGGGTGTGAAATGAAGGAAACCGCAAACATCCCCTCTGACCTCATCGAGATACTAATTATAGACCTTCCAATTATTAATTTTAAATTTTAAGCAGGTGTACCTCAAGATATCGAGTGCATATCACAGTCCTGCAAACTTGAGAAATGGGCATGCAAGTACTCCTTCGATAAACCTTTTTTATAAACTGAGATTAATAATATATCGTAATATTACCATGGTTGAGAACATTTAAAGTCTTTAGAAACAAACTGTAGGGATTTTCTTTGTCTAATTTATTAAAAACATTTTAATTCAGATAATTGATTCATTTGATCCATGTTTAGCTGTTACAAAGCTGAAACATTTCTTGTTTTAACTTTTACTTAACTTTTAAACTTTTTAAAACTCTGAAATCCTCTGGTGCCGGACGAACTAAAATAAATACTTACTGCTAAAATTCTTCTAGTTAGAAGCTGAGAAAGGAACTGGTTGATTGAACTAACGCAAAATAATATCTAAATTAACTATTTTCTTAAATCAATTAACTGACACAAAGCAAGGCAAATTCATCTTAATAAATATTAACCTGAAAAACTCAAGAAGGAATAAATATTTACTGGTACTCGATAAAATAAAATACTATCTCAACTAAAACATTTCTAAAATTCACTCATTTCAAAATTAACTCAAGAGCACAAGTTCAAATTCATAAAACACCTCATAAGCACCAGGGAAGAAATATTAAAAAAAAATCAATCAGTTCCACTACTAAAAGTCAAGCACTCAATTTTAACTATCCTGGCACCTGAAAACAAACTTTCAAAATATCCAAAAAAACCCGGTTAGTATATATTTGCTAAAAAACAGAGCGCGTTGTGAGTACACTAAAATGCATAAACATTTTCCATAACCCGATAAAATCTGCATTTTTCTTAAAAGCCTTACGGCTCAAACAAATGAAGAGACTGAATAGACCAACTACGTAACACACAAAAAACAAATGCAAGTAATAACATAAAATCACACTCATTTATTAATATCTTGGATAACCTAAACATAGCTGCTCAGACTATCCTTACATAAAATAGCAATTAATATTCCACATTAAATTTCAAGAGTCATTTATCAAGATAAAATTTTGCAATTTAACATAAGAACGATTAATTTAATTACACTAGAACATTAATTTAAATATTTAAACAAGAATTCACACAACTAATACAGAAATTACAATTAACATAAATTTCATATTTATAACAATAATTTTAAATTCTCCCAAGACATATAAGTTTATCTATTATCAAAAGGAATTCTCTTTCTACCAGTTACACAAGATTAAATAAAGACAAATACTATAAAGGTACCAAAGAAAATATAAAATAACTCACAGTTGAACTACCGGAATCTATCATCATAAGAAGCTATAGGCGACATCGGCAGAAGAATCCCCCAATTCATGAATTCGTCCTATAAGTAACCAGTTCCAAAATAAAGTTTCAAAAAATGACATCTTGAAGAATCATACAGGAATCCGTCCTTAAGTAATCGACTCCAGAATAAAATTCAAGAAAATAACATCTTGTTGAACCATTAATGAAGACGCCCGGAAATAAAAATTTCTGAAGCATTAAAGTTGAAAGAGAAACCAAGGGAATAAACAAGATGACACTCCGGTGCTTCAGCTGTCAACGACAACGGAAATTGTACGAGCGACGACAGAAAGTTGAAATTTTCTTTGAATGGGTCTCTCATAAATTCCGGCACAAGCCGTCGCAGCATCGCAAGCGCGAGCCACCCGCAAGGGTTAAACTCGGCCGAAGAGCCAAAAGCCCTCTTTTCTAATTCTTCTTCTCTCTAATTGTATCAAAACTCAACTCCACTCCAAAACTGATTTTAAAACTCGCGCAAAAACCGAGGAAAACTCGGTTTATCCTCCCATAAAATATTACTGGTCAAATCTAACATATCAGATTAAATTCTTGCCAACCCAAGATTTTCACCATAATTTAAGAGGACAATATCAAAACGCTCAAACGAATCAAAATAGAGTCATTGTCTACAGTTGACGATTGCCCAGCTGCAGAATGACTAACACCTGCGAAAATTTAAGACTAAAAATTCGATCCCCCTTGCTAACAAGCGGAAAAATCTAAGGAGAAACAACAAAAACTGCCCTTCCCAGATCCAATTTTCAACATTTTCTTTCTTCTGAAGTTATAAGTATAGCAACATTCACAAAGCGATAGTGTAAGTGAAAAAGCGGGAAGCCAATTACGATATCCATTTTACTGCTTCGGAACAAAGGCAAGGGAAACAACACGATGCAACTGTCAACTTAAAAGCTATTTCCACAGATGTTTACTTAAAAGGTATTTCCACAAATGTTACTTCAATTGCAACTGTCAACTTAAAAGCTATTTCCACAGATGTTACTTCCGTTAAAAGACGCTCCCCCTTTCTTTGTTAGAAAATTGGACCGTTAAAGAAAAATAATTGCTTGAAGATTTTAAATATACTCTTTAGAAATAGACATATATATATATTCATTACGCTCTTGCGAATTTCAAATTTTAAAATCGAATACAAATACAAGTAAAATACTTAAATAATTGATTACGTAAATGACTAAACACACTTAAATTTTGTAAAATAAACAAAACATAGCAAATGAGAAGTGAAAAAGGAAGCATAAATGGTTTTGCCAAGCGGATATCAGTTTCACAGTTACTAAAACATATTTAAATATATAGTCTCGTTTATACCAATAGAAAATGCTTTAAATAGCTTAATTTTCGAAACAATGTTTGGCAGTACTGGTTTTGGGGATATTTTATATATTCCTTTAGATGGAAGACCTAGAAAAACTAGAAACTAACTTAGAAAAGTAACTGCGGAATGTCTTTATATAGGACTGTATGATTACAAAACTGCAGTTTAGAGAGTAGGATTAGTAAATAAAATGACGCATGCTATATTTTGGATATTAGGTTTCGAATTTCAATCATCAATGTGTTGAATCCACGTCAGTAAGAGAAGTAGAGCAGGATTTAAATATCACCATATTGGAAGCTCTCTGGCAGCTCTGAACACACGAAAATAATTATCAAGCAAAGATGGGGTAAGTTAGATTATTAATAATATTGATTCTTTGATTTACATGCAGACGACTTTTGAGCATTTGAAATTGGTTCTCAGGGCTTGAATGTTTGAATCGAATTCTGGTGTGCAAACTTCGGAATAAAGATCTTTTGATACAACTACGAAATATCTTTGATTTTAAGACGAATATTAAATTTGTCTAAGCAAAAAGCTCTTAAAAAGGTGTTTTACAAGAGGGAAGGAAAGAAACGTTGGTGCATTGCAACATTAGGCTCAAAGAAGCAAGAAAGCCGAGAGAGGTAAAATCAATTTTTCAAGAAAGAAATCATAGAATGTAGATAATATATTGCAATGTCTTCATATATATGTAAAATGAATATATTTCACCAAAGCAAATCATTACAAAATAAATATCATGAGTTAATCTGCCCGAATTGTATTGCGTTTCGTTTTAAATCTTATAATGCATTTATCTCCGGTTGTTTTATCCATACGTACCAAATTATGTCTTCTGGCACAGAGGATTAAAGTCTCTAAAGCGGATTTTAACGAAAAGGTTTCAGCTGATTTTCATGTACAGAATGTAATCTAATATTATGTAGAATGTAATCTATTAACATGGCTCCCATTAAAAGTATTTACTTTGAATGAATTTCGATGCATTTGAATAAAAATGCGTAAAACAGAATTCTATAAAAATTATTACTTTGTTTTTAAAAAATGATGCACAAAATTTACAACATAAATTAAAACACATGCTGTATGAAAAACCTGCAAAGGAAATTCTACTTTTAACAACTGAAAGCAGTCCATTTAAAAAGGGCAGAATTTACTACCTTATGTTTTTTCCTTTGGTAATAACTAAGGAAATTTCCATATTCATTTTTTTGACTATATTTGCCAAACAATGCAGAAGGGCGTGTTTAATTTTAAGTTTTCAAACAATTGAAAATATAAAGAGAGCAGAAAATAAACTTTTTTTCAAATTTCACAGTCTCATTTGTGATTATAATACAGAATTTATTCTACATTTACATATACAAAAAATTGCTTAGTAAGTTCATTTATGGTTTATACTTGTTCTGCTGTTCTCGTGTAACAAACAGCTGAACATCATGGTGATGCTTGTTTCATATGACGGAGTGAGTTCAGCTTTCTATCATAAGAGGGTTTAAGTAATCTCATTGAATGAACAATAGTGACTCATATTATGAAGCGAGGAGCAGAAGACCGTGGGCAAGGGTATACGCAGTGAAGTGGAGAGTGAAACACATGAACAACAGTGGATAACGATATTTCTTTGCATAAAGGGACAATACGTAGGTTGCAACTAGGATTTGTGTGTTGGGAAAATGTCTGAAACGCCCGTGTACACGAATTTTTATTCTAATAGATTTCCTTCACCCAAGAAATTGATTTCAAATAGAATGTTACAGGTTTAACAATGACCTACTTAAGTGAAGCTATTACTTCTATCTTGGGAATATGCGGAATTCTTTATGCGGTTTCATCCACTGTGTGCAGTTTACCCTTAGGACAAAATTGTAAATGAACGCATCGGTAGCTAAAGATTTACCTTAACAAAGGAGATGGAAGCTTTATTTAAATAAGAGAACTACTTTTAGTCCCTTTAAAAGAATGACTGGCATGCCATTTAACAACTCTCAAAGCTAATGAGTCATGCATTAATGTGATGGAAGAAAGCACCAGGTAGAAAATGGGCGCTGGCGTTTGGGCAACCTGCTGATATCTGAATGCAATGGGCGTTTCAGACGACTTCGCTGTGAAAGGGTTAAAAGGATTTCCACTTCAATTTTTAACACTACAGGTTAATCTTACTCTTTAAAAGGGACGTCGAGCTACTCTAAGAGGAAAGACAGGTGTGAATAAAATGCAAATGTAATTTCTAAGACGCTTATAAATGTACTCATCCAAACGGAATTATAATTTTTTTCTCTGATCCAAACAGTGATGTAGCGTAGGTTTCTGCCGCCCAGGGGCGTAGGTCAAATGCGCCGCCTTCCTAACTACAAAGAAACGAATAATTAATCTTTATTGTCGATCAGTATTTACACGACAAACTAGGCTTTCCAAAACTACGGCTATGTAAGTTACATAACTGCTAACAAATTTTCAGATTTGAAATACTCACCCTTTTTTATAAAAAATGGATGTGTAATTGTGAATAAAAATCTTGTTATAATATTCATTATTCAGATATAATATATACTGAATTATCACTATATCCGTATCTAATTATTATAGATACAAAGCTTTTGTTATCCCTTCTAATACTGACCTCATAGTATAAAATAAATGCTTCTAATTAGCAGGAACGAAAAAGTAAAAATTATAATATCACAGGGCTAAATGTTGAACATGAGTTGAAAATGATGACCATCAATTTATAGTTCACATAAAATTTTCCGCCCAAACGGAATAGCAGTTACTGCCTCAGATTATCGTGCAGAAGGGCCCGGGTTCGAAACCCCCAGAAGGCATAGATATTTGTAAATGTAGTGTGCTTTTGCTGCGTGGTATCATTTTAAATGTATGGCAGTGCAAAGTTCTCTTGTGTGGTTTGGTTTCGTGGTAGGAGAAAGGGGTGGGAGAACCTCAGACCCAGCCGCCGATGTGTTTGCGCTCAAAATTGGGATGGCAGTGGGCAAAATGGTACTGTTACCTGTATGGTGTCCAAGGCTCTCGTCAACGACACGCGTTATCTTATATTCCTTGTCATGATGAATTCTGTCGTCTTCTTCTGATTCAGTTGAGAGAGATTAGTCAAATCAACAAAATACAATTTTTCGATAAAGTTCAATAATTTAACGATGACAAATCACAACAACATTTAACTGTAGCAGCTTAGTTGAGCCAATATGAATTGGACAACTGATGTTGCAGGAGCTATTAGACAGTACTGAATTCTATTCTCTATATGAAAGAAATTATTCTCGCAGAATATTCGTCTCGAAAAAATCCGAGCCAATCCATGGGAAATTACCGTGTAGAGCCATTAGGATTTTTGAAGTAGGAAACACGAAAAACGAGGAAAACCCTCGCCACGATTCAAAGATGGACCTCTTGAATACGCGCCGAATGTGCTACCTTTACACCACGAAGGCATGCAGAAAAGAGGGGCAAAATACCGTACATACTTCTCCTTTTAAAGGGCGACTGGGGATTAGCGGACCCAGTCGCCAAATCCGGGTAGTTAAGAATCATCCATCATCCACCACCTTTTTAGTTCAGGCGCCACTATAAAGTCATTTGGTTATTTTAATGCTGGAGACATGAAAAATGAGCAGTGCCTTCTCCGGGACTCGAACCCTGACCTCTCGAATACGCTTTGAGTGTGCTACCGTAACCGAGTGTAGCGTAATCTGAAGAGAAAACAGATTTAAATCAGATAGGCTTCAATATCTATAGAATTTCTTTTAAATTTTATGTTAGTCTAAGGTTCAATTTTTGCTTAATTGTAAACAAAAACAAATTTTATAGGAATAAATATCTCCATTAATTTATTGCATTTAAAGTATCGTATTTTGATTTATTTAATACAATTTGTACCGAGATGTGAGGGTTTAGAAAAATGAGGTGCGCAGAAACTACCAAACTCTACAAGGTCAGAAAAGTACTTGACTTAAAAGTACACAAATAGATTTTTAAACGCATCATTGAGCTCCGGTAAATTTTCAACATGAAGTGTAAATGATATGGAGGTTTATATTTGCAAAACCGATTAATGACATCGTCTTTCCTGTGATTTTTGGAAAGAATTTCTTAACATGATCTGGTTAAAACCTACAAAACATTTTGGAAGGATTTATTGGAATAAAATATCAATACCTGAAATCACAGAAACTCGCACAGCTCTAGCTCTATACATGGCATTTGCTTGTAAAATGGCAAAGGCAAATAAAATTGACTTACCTAATCTCAGCCTTACGTTTCCTTTGTGATATTCTCTCAAAATTGCTTATAAAATTCTATTAATTCAAGATAAAATAAGTTGGAAACAACAAATTTCTGGGCAATAATGAAACTCTATGTGTGAAATTCTACCGCAATGTGTTCTATCTGATAACTGCAAATATATGAACAAAAGTTTGTGAATCCTTTTTCAATTTCAAAAATATGAAAACGCACAATATTTTAGAGCAGAACGTTTCTTTACTTTGTTCCTGAGGACTTATCAGATAGTAATCACATAACATAAATGTTCAGATATCATAAAAATATTAAAGTATACGAAACTGTAAGCAGTGCAAAAGCTTAAATTAAAAATTAAGTGGCAGTTCTTGTATAAAATACGTTGCTTTTGGATATCAATGAAAAATATAGCAAAAGTAGCTAGTATAATTTATCTGTTGCGTTCTAATTAAGCTATCGAGTCAACTACATAAACAGAAAAAAGATATATATATTGTCTATCACATACTATTCATGAAGACACAAGAGCAAAAGAATAGTCACTCCTCGTGAAGCGACGAGGGAGTCTTCTATCATCTTTCCCGATTCTGAGAAAACTGTCTTCCGCTGCCGAATTTATCTTTCAACAGAGTATTATGGGACACAGTTTCTACTTCTGAAAAATCTGTCTTTATCTGAAAAATAACTAAATGTTTATAGATTAAATACATTAAGTCGAAAATTCCAAAAGTATATTTATTTAAGCAAATAAGCAGAATTTTTTATACAACTTATGCAACTTCGTTATTTAGTAATGAAAGCCGCAAGCAGTTTCAAACTGGTTTTATCGTGTCAGGTTCCAAAATATCTAGATCCGCATTTGATTAGAACGTAATTTATATGATATTTTCAACTTTTAAAACTCTTCAGTCTTTTTAATTAGAAATTTCTTCACGCTCTGTATAAATGTTTGTACTGTAGGGGTTAATCGGCTTTCGTTAAAACAAGAATGAAAAATCAATTATATTTTAAAGTGTACGTGTTAAGTTTTTCAGTAAAAAGGATTTGTTGTAAATTTGAAATAGTATTTTATTAAAATTGTGTAATTATGGTACTGCTGAATTTGTAAAATATTATATGATTTTCTGTAAGAATGTTAAAATAACAATCAGATAAGTCCAAAATTCACATTTTTAAAACGCGCAGTAGTGATTGCAACGTAATTGTAGAAGTGGCAAAGGTATTCTTCTCTTTCCGGATTCTTTTGGCTTTTGGTCGCTATGTGTCTTTGGAATTCTTCTTGAACCTTTGTCCCTAACTAAGATGAATTTACAAGATGAGCTAAAAATGCACAAGTTAATTTTACCTCTCAGTTATTGTTTCTAAATCTTATGAAATAGAAAATTATTCTTTGGATTGAATGAGCGTATTCAAAATTTAAACAAAGTATTAACGTATGTTTTAAATGTATTTTTTACGAAATTTCCGAAATTCATAGTAGTATAAAGGTTGTAAGAATTATTATTTAAACTAAGAAGTTATTTATAATTTTAGTCTTTACCATAACTTCTCTTTTCCGATTGCTCACTAGAAATGTAAATGAGTTAGAGAGTAATTAAGCTGAGATTGTAAGACAAAGCGTGTTTCTGCCTGTTGAGGCCACGTTGTATTAGTTCTGCTAGCTCTAATAAAGAATGTAATGACTAAAGCTTAGAGTTATGGCTTTCGACTTATGAACTGTTACGCCGATTAGAGTTTTCAGCCAACTTCGATTTCAATTTAATTGTGTCGTCTTTGACTAGTAGTCTACATTTTAAATTTGAATTTAACTGTTATTTTAGTTACATCGCCACAAGTGGTGGCTAATCCTTTGGCAGTTGAAAGGTGACAGGTGAGAGCGGATCCGAACACCCTGGCGGCTTACTGTGACTAATATTCGCCTATCGCTCGGAATCCGTAACTGTACGACGCGATAATTCTTTGGCGCCCCAGAAGCGCTGCGTTTAATAGATACTTTTGTTGGTGCTGTATATTGAAATTTGATAATTTTAAACTAATATTTAAACATTTTACAATAATTGTAATTTACAATACAATTGTAATTTGCGAATCCTTTGGCACAAGAATTTATTATTATTAAAGCGTTATTTTCTGAGTTGTGTTAAATAAAAAGGTTGTTTTAAATCTTTGCACATCTCTGTTGTTTTTTCGGGCACAGCGATCGCTCGATTTACGTTTTTCAGCAACTTGAAACTAGTTTATGCTTACAAATCAAGTCAAATTCTATAAGGTGTATTTCTTGTCGATGATGGAAAAATATATTTTATTTCTACCTTACTTGGATTTAAGACAGAGTTTTTGATAAAGCAGCGATACCATTTAATACAAGTTTTTTTAGTTTAGTAGAAGCCCGGCGGTGCTGGGGCTAGCGCGTTGTGCAGCAGCACCACAGGTCCGGGGCTCGATCCTCGGGCTGGGCAAGGTTGACTCAGCCTTTCATTTCTTTAGGAGGTCGATAAAATGAGTATCAAGTTCACTGGGGGACTAAACACCGGGTGTCCTGCGACAGGCTGACTAATTTTACAGACAAAGATGCGCAAGCACCCCGGAGCCCACGGTCTGGAAAGCAGGTATCAGGGCACTGCGGGCATTGCTCTCTAAGGGCTGTTCGTACCACCGAGTTCAGTTTTTTTTAGTTTCTTGATTTGTCAAGAAAGTTTGTGTCTGTAAAAAGATTTCTGTGTGAAAGGTTTAACTAATATGTGTCTCCATTAAGCACTGAAATCCGTTAAATATTTTCAGATTCGTCATTTGCTAGGCATTGTGAAAGAGTGGCTATTTATCAATTAATACTAGATATTAAATGCTGAATTAGCGTTTTTTTTATTTCTACAGTAACTTGACCAGTTTGATTTGATCTCGCCTCAGTGTTTGTTTAAAATGAGCTCCCGATGAGACTTCTCGTGGCCTCAAGGGAGATGCTCTACAGATATTGGTGGGCGCGGAACAGTACCTGTTTAACATTGTTAACCACCAGTTGTCTCCGTTCTCTGTCACCTATCACCTCAATGTGTATTTTTAGCCCTAATATCAGTAATGTAATGAAACCAGAAAAGTGGTGATATCGCATTAAATATTAAAAAAGTATATTTTGTCATTTGCACAACCTGCTGGCTATTTGTTTTAAACATACACACATAAATAATATTAGATTAAAAATTGGTTACCATTTTGATTATCAAAATTTAAATTATAATACTTTAATTCTAAACTTTAGTAAGAAATGTGGGAGTGTTTAAGAGAGATCAGTTTCTTTACGTCTGGTCTTATTTCACTTACCTTTAACCATAAATTAGGATCCACTTTTAATTTTGTTCTGTATTTATTTTTAAAATATAACATGGAAGAAAATACTTGTACACACAATTAGGTTGTGCAAAAAGGAAATAAAAATTAAATAGCTTTATTTGAAATGTCTTTAAATTATTTTTTTCGGTTTAGCCAAATGTTAACAAGTGTGTTATTTTTTTAAATCTTCAGTTAGAATTCGATCACAGGAAACTTCTATCAATTCTTCTTTTTTGACGAGATTTATGAATTTAATATTTAAAAATACTTTGTTTCTTTGCGAAGCACCTACTTTTCTCTTGCGTACTACCAGTGGTACGCGTACCAGCGGATGAGAATCACTGCTGTGCAATGTATGCCTGTAAACGTTAAATTGTGTTACGTTACAATATATCAAGGCACCAGTTGTTAGGTGCTAAATGTCAAATACTAACTGTTACAATAATTTGCCTACAATAATATCAAAACCAAAATTCATATTGCGTTGTGTATAACTAACCCGAACAACCCCTAAGACCAAGCAGGAGCACTGGTGTTAAAAACATTCACACAAGTCATCATAAGAAAAAACTCTGAATCAAATATATATATATAACCAAGGATATTTATTGCAGCATTAAAGGAAGACAATCTTTCAACTTAAATTTTTAGATCTGTGGAGTGTTCAAGTGACTACTTAAAATAATGCATTTAGAATTATAATATATATATTGTTAATTTCAAATATGCACCGAGATGAATTAATCAAAATTTACACCGTAAAAATTAATATTAAAATTTCATATGCAGTTATCAAAACTCTGCTGGCCAGCATACAAATACACAGGAATTTAATGAATCACCGAGCATGGTGTCTTTACCAATATTGATAGAGATTACTTAGTTCAAGAAATTTCTTAATTTACTCAGGTAAAAATTACATACATAAATTTAGCAAATCCCTTAGGCAGTTAGAAAAATATTACATA
>KK116890.1:16319-29606 GCA_000611955.2 Stegodyphus mimosarum | reverse complement strand
TTAATAAAAGAGGATTTTAAATCCCTTCCAAGTGCAGTTATTCTTCAGCACAGTATCTACACCTGAACATAGCTGCATTCAGCTCCCTGTTCCAGATCAGGACTTAAGGACTTTAAGCAGTTACTTTAAGATGTTTGCCAAATCTACGCACAGAACACTCAGTCCTGACAAGTTTTCGACTGATATTTTGCGAACACTAATTATTCAAATGCTTACAGCGGAAAACTTTTTATCGGAGATCTTCATTGCATTCCATTTTTACTTCCTTTGTACGAAGTAAAAAGGAAGTATTGTAATCGCGAAAAATTTCGGGTATCATATTTCAACGAAAATATCCATTTCGACAGCTATCGAATGGAATTTAACGATGTTATTGAGTGATATCTGTATGTAAGGACAGAATAAAGGACTTTTTTCCCCCAAAAAAATTATGAAACTAGTTTAAAAGGGATTCTGAAGAGATTTTTTCTCGGCGTCTGTAGGTACGTATGTATGTATGTATGTATGTATCTCTCATAGCTCAAAAACGAACAGCCTCAGAACATTGAAATTTTGTATATAGGACAGCTATAACATGTAGATGTGCACCTCTATATGTTATAGCAGTTTGGCTGCAATCGGCCGCACCAAAAGTACATAAATATATGTATATATATATCCATTCTGTTACTCGGCTCAGAGAGCTCAGGTTTTTTACTCTCACTCATTTGTTGGTGAATTGCGCATTTTTTTATTTAAAAATGATTGAATTATGTTGTACCTTTTTTTCATACTTTGCCTAAAGAGCATTTGTCATTCTATAGAATGCCTAGGTATTATATACGTACATTGCCTAGGGAAAGTATATAATAATTCTCTTATTTCATACTTTGCCTAAAATCGTCCGGCATTATATATAGTACCTAGGAATTCTCTACAATGCCGGTATTCGGTAACATATATATATATATATACACTACGTTACTCGGCTCAATGAGCTCAGTTTCTTTATTCTTATATGTTTCTAAATTTTGCATTTTTTCTTTACATGTTATTGAATTATGTTGTTCTTATCTTCTGACTAAGGTTCTTATGACTTTAGTATATCTGCATGCAAGATTTGTAGAATTAGCAACAATATAAAAGTTGCTTAAGCGCGGCTAAGCCTAATTATTTTGGCCATAGCAGCCATATTTGTTTACATTTGAAACTTAGCAGAATAGTGGATTTGTTGCCAATCTAGAGAAACTAAGCTTCGCAACAAAAAAGATAACGTCTTCTTTTATTATTGCAAACTAAATTATTCTTAATCTATTCCGGAATTTATTCGAGGAAATAAGTGTTTAAGATTTTCTTCGTAATTTTTAATATGGATATTTTGAGTTTTTATGTATTTTTTTTTGTGGCTAAGTGAGAACTGAATTAATTGAATAAGAAATACTGAATCGTGTGTGAAAAACTGTTTCTTTTTCTTTTGTTTGTTTAATTTCTTTTATAAACCTTTTTAGATTTATTATAGTATTTATATAGTAGTTGTGGTAATGATTAGGTAATTCTTCAGTGATATAATTTTTGTGCCTTCTGAGTTATAAAATGAATGAGATGTAAAGCTGTAAAGTGAACCTAGAGCCAGAGTATCGCTATGGTAAACAAATATAGTGAATTTTAAACAGTGCATTTATTCTATTGTGGCTTATGCTCTATCGAAGAAGCAGATTTAATTCAATCTAATAAGTTTAAATGAAATGCAAAATACGTATAATTTAATTTTCTGTTCAAAGAACTCATATGGTGTACACACCAAATTTTTTTAATATATGTTCTTAAGCATTTTAAAGAAGATATTGTAGTACAGTACTGTATATCTTCTCCACCAATGGCTCTTCGCATTTAAACATAAAATAATTGGTATTTGACTTAAAGATATTGTGGTAAATAAAAATTTCATTCAAAAATTTTTTGGTAAATAAATTCTAAGAACTTTATAGAAGCATCTGCATTATTATTGTGTAATAATTAAATTAGAGAAAGTTCGAAGTTTTTCTTTATACGATGTATAAAAGGCTCTCTCTGAAATCTTAATGCTTCTGTATAACTTTGAATTCAGCTGCTATAAATTATATATGCTGTAAACAGGTAAGGAAACCGGGATATATAAAAAGAGCTCGATCAAATGCCATGAACCAGCCAGTTAGTTTGCAATACCTTTAACGGCACAGAAGAAATCTGAATTTCTGTGTTGTCAATGAAAGTGGATAGACGAATATGCTTACCCCCCCAAAAAAAACAGCAGATTGCTGTATATTTAGTATACGGAGATATCTGGTTCTAAAGAAAGTGTTCCCCATAAAATGTTTTTAATAATGTTAGGAAAAACACCAAAAAAGCAGTACCTTTGGTGACGGTAGTCATGACCACACAAATCTATGATTTTTTCTGCCAAAGTTTTTGGTAGTTTTCCAAAGCCATCGGCCCAGAAACTTAGTGGCTACGAGTCCAAAAACAGATCAATCTCATTTCGAACGTTCTCTGCAAAATGGAAGAGAGCACCAGCAAGATAAAGCTGCAGGCGTGAAAAAAATGTAGAAGTCCAAAGGAGTGATGTCGGGGCTATATGGTGAGTGTGGCGAAAGGTCTCATTCTAGTTGTACAGAGTCCAGCCTGTGAATGCAGACACATGTGGTCTAGCATCATCTTGATGGAATATTACTTTTTTGCGCCAGAGCTCAGTTCGACGTTTTTCATTGATAGCAGCGTCAAAATGGACTAGCTTCTCGCTGTACACCTTACTATCGAAGATTTTACTTTTTTCCAGATACTCTTTGTGGATAATACCACGACAATCCCACCAGATTCAAAACATGATCATTTTGTTAGTCCAGTTGCGCTTTGTGACGCTGCCGACGGGCTCACCGGGTGCAGACCTACCCCACTTTCGGCCTGGACTGTTGAAGTAAATCCACTTTTCATCCTAAGTGACGATCAGATCCAGAATTTTGTCCTTGCGTTTATATTCGAGTCGAACTCGTCTGTTCTTATCTGCTTGAGTCAGCTCATGCGGCACCCAGCGATTGAACTTGTACGTCAGGTTTATGCGATGCATAGAGCAATTAATATACATGACACTAACGTCTAACTCCTTGACAAGGTCTCGAGTGGTTGCATACTGATCCTCTTCCACAAGTTCTGGCAGGCGGGCCTCATCAACATCAGTATTCTGGCCAGAGTGTTCTGCTTCTTGAATGTCGTAGTCGTTAGTTTTGAATTTTCGGTACCAAACCTTCACAGTGTCATATGATACAAGATTAGAACCTAAAGCTGTACACCTTTGGTGATATTCCGTAGCTACCGTTTTGCAACAGGACAGGAAGTAAATGATGGTTCTAATTTGGTAGCGTGTCATGTACTTAAAGATAACGATATTGTTTTTTACATATTATATATTTCACCATTATTACATTATTTGTTTACATATTTTAGCATAAAATCTTCTAAAACAATTCTCTTTCTGCCAAATGTCAAAAATCGTTTGGCAAAATATAATTAAAGACGCCAACGGGGAGCAACGCAATCAAAATATGATTAAACACGCGAACTGTTTGCGCAGAGGATTTTGCAGTGAGGGGAACTCATTAAAACCCGATATTATACGTGCACAAAAATGTGGAAACATGCCTAGTGTATAAAAGCGCATTTATAATCAGGAACAATGTTTTCTAAATCCTAAAAATCTGAACGGCAGATTTTATTTAAAATGACAGCCTTCACTATAATGCACATTTGGACGGAAGACAAATTCTCTTGTTGAGAATGCTTATTTATTTAATAGATCATAGTAAAGCGTTCACATATACCTGCCTATTATACGTCTACGCCTACCCTAGGCATGTTTCTCTGAGAATTTTCTTTGGGAAACTAATTGTGAACTAAACCACTATATCTGTGGAACTAACTAAAAATATTCATACACTCAAGCACGTTCTCCAGATTCGATTCCGAAACTACCGATTTTCAAAGGTCTCTGTCGTTTGGTCCTTGGCTGGTGATTAGTGGTCATTCCTGACTATAAGTAACAATGGAAAGTTCACTCCTTCTGCAAACTTCGGTTATGTGATTATTTAAATATTATGTGTTTGTCTGCGACGTCTCGTAAACTTGTTCCCTTAAGAAGTACTATAAAAGAAACTTTAGAGAATCAAAAAGATGAAGAATTCAAGAATGAATTACTTAGGAATTCAATTATTAAAGAATTAAAAATTCTTGATTCAGGGAATCAAATGTGAGAATAATAAAAAAAAAAGAAATATTTTGTACGATAGAATACTGCTATATTGGCAACGCATACTGGCATTATCTGAAAGAAAAGTGACTTCAAGAAAGTAAGATGCTAGACAGTGCAGACAATTTAATTTCTTTATTTCAGTCATTATGCCTCTATACAAGATGGCAAAGAACTAGCGGTGCCGTCGTTATCCCCATCACATATTTAAAAATCTGATACGGACACCACATTACTTCCTTGTACGGTCTACCAAATTATACACATTTTTTGGTACATTTCATTTAAATTTATTTTCTCGAATTTCATTAGAGATATATTTCCCACTCAATTAATTCAGTCTCAACTTCGCAGCAAGGCAAAAATACATAAAAATTCCACATCATAAAAGATCTTCATTAAAAATTGTGAAATACAGAAAAACATGAAGCACCAAATACAGTTAAAGCAGTTAAAAAACAATGTTTCAATTAAAATTAGCTTCTATGCAAAAACAAGCAATTCTGCTAGCGAGGAGGAATGTAGATTTTTCGGTGCACAAAACTAAAAGTTTACTTTCGTTTGGGCTTAGAGCACTGAAACAGCTTTTAAATTTTCGATACTATTACAACTAGTGCATGCATATTAACTAAAGGCATAAAAACTTTAACCGAAACATAAGAACAACATAATTCAATCACTTTTAAATAATGTTTCTTTCTTGAATTTTTTTGTAAATATTCTCAGTATTGTGAGGGGTAGGATTTTGAAAAATAAAATTTAACATATTATGTGGCCCTCATAAATTAAACATTCTAATTAAGGTTATTCGTTATGCTATAATCAAATGAAAGCTAAATTCAAGGTATTTATTTTTTACGTGCAAAATTCTAGGAAAAATTTAATAGCTAATGTATTGATTTAAATCCCTTTTCCGTTTTTATTTCCGACGAAATTCATTTCAAAGTCTCTTGTTACGATGAATAAAGTAAATTCTATAATATTATTGTACAAAAGGTTGTAAAGTCCTCCTGTCCTTCTGCTGTGTAGAATCTTGAGAGATTGTGATTGCACTGAGAAAGGGTTAAAACTGCCCTTTATTAAGCTCTTTAACTTATTTACAATGCGTCAACTTGACGCTAACGTACTACGCCTCAACTTGGGCAGTAACTGAAACAGTATAATCAAACTTACACTAAGAGATATTCACAAGTAGAAGAATTAAACTACAGGGCTCATATAATCCTGTAGTCAACAGCGCGTAAATGAGTATAGTGACAGCCAGATATTAGCGATTAACCCACGTCAACCAGCAGTAACTGCTAAACAGAAGTTTGCGTATAAGCACGCACGGCAATTTCCCGGACACTCTCTTTTTTTTTACTGGAACGTCGATATTTAACTTATTCTTCCACTGGTAGAATTTGCATTCCTTACGCGCGCTACCAAATTTAAATATTCTGGCACTGACAATTAGGGTAATGAAGGCTTATAGGAAAGTAACTTAAAATTAAAATTAACTGGTTATTTAAAATAAATATAAATCCCTACAAGGTATCACGTATTATGTAATAGACGTATCTCGGGAAAATTTACACGTTAAGATAAGGATTATTTCATTTTTACACCTAAGGCGAAATATTTTACTACTGACATTTTCAGTCTACGCTTTTCACATGGAGAGTTAGAAATATTCAGAGGCCCACAGCTTGCAGATTATTTCATAAACTTCTATAAATATTTTGAGGAAATTTGAATTTTCTTTTCCTTTATTTTGAGTCTTAGTACATTGGTAAATTAAAACTTTCTTTTTGAGGTGTTCTTTTTTTAAGTTATGACTATTTTCAGTGCGAAATTGATGAAGACTTTATCATTTTTTGTTTTTATATATTTTATATTCATTAATACGTTACAATTCGTACAGAATAATCATTTTTATGATTATATCTTTAAACTCAGCCATTAAAAAATAAAAACGTTTGCTAACAAACTGTGATTAAAGCATATTATACTCAGTCTCGTTAAAAGTAAAATTTCATTTGATTACCGCAGATTAATATAATAGTGATTTCATTTTATTATTTTTAGAAACAGCTATGGGAATCAAACTCAGAGCTCAAGACGGTGATACAGTTTATTTGAGGAGTATGCACAAGTAATAAAAGATATTTAATACTCATTTTTATAAACATGTTTATACATACGTTAACATTTGTTGTATGTTTATACATACGTTAACATGTTTATACATACGTTAACTTTATGGATTTGATGCATTGTTTTACCAGTCAATAATTAATTACATACATCTATAGTAGACAACTGCAGATTGTGTATATGATTTTTATGCATATATATGTGGAATTTCCAAGTTTGATCATTGTTTTATGACAATAAAATTAGTTTGGGAGTTAAGGCAAACTGTAATAAAACAAAATGAATAATGATATAATAGTTCTGTGTTATTTGATTGCAACAAAAGTATATCTTTTAGTACTTCGTTAAATAAGTGATATTGATAGAATTAAAGATGTTTCATTTCCCTTGTAATTAAATTTCAGTAAATAATTTTTCAGTCGAAAATACGTAATAAGACGTTTTGGTCATAAATTCGAAGTAGTGAGATATTAATAGCTTTAATATTAACGAAGAATTTGAAAACTAGAATAGCAAACTTCATTTAAATCAAACTTTTGAGACATATATATGCATGGATTTACTAAAGAAGTTCTGTTAGATGCAAGAAGTAGACTAGTGGAACGAGGAAGAAACTTTCGGCTGTGGAAATTGACATCATGGTACAACAAAACTCTAGTACTTTGAGTTCCTTATTATTCTTTCTAAGGTTAGTAACATTAAACTTTCTAATAATTTGTTAACATCTTTTGACGTTTGAATAAAATGATTAAGTCTAAATTTAATAGTAAAATATGTTTTTATGTCAAGGAAAGATAGTTTCACTTGAACAGAAATAGATATTTAATTGTGTATCTTTGTTACGAAGAAACCTAAAACATATTTTGCAGTGAGATCATCTTAATGGAATGGAATGTTAGTGTCATAACATCCGCGCAGAAATCCTTAGACTGAATATTAGATTCTGATGGGTCTTGGAAATTTGAAAATTGAAACATTAGCTCTTGATAGCTTTCTACGAAAATAGAACCGAATTTTAAGAAATACTTTAACACTAGCATTACGGCGGTTTCCGTATACCTTTAACTACGATCAGCGGTCATTTTGACCGCTTGTTTCGAGTAAAAGAAAGGGCTTGCTTTTTTTAATATTATATAAATGTAATGCTTATAACGATACATTTTGCTTGCTTAATAAGTAAGCATAGTAAATTGAGTAAACACAAGCACCCAAAAGATTATTTAATGTAACAAAGAGCGAAATAAAGTGAGTAAACATATTACTCGAAGGATAATTTACTATAACAAAGAACTAAAAGAAGAATCAGAACAAAAAAAATTATCTAGATTTTTTTAAACTTCCTACCATTTAATAACTTGCGTCTTGAACATTTTCAATATGAAATAAATATATTGAAAATTACACACATTAGTATTTACATTACTCTGCTTTGCAGTGCATAAAGATTATTAGTTTTTTAATTGTATCTGTTCTGGTTCCACGAATACATTTTTTACAGTGTTCATTAAGTATTCAAAGATTTGTTGCCTCTGCATGCATTCATTGTTTACGCTTACGTGAAGAGTTGACATAAGTATCAATTCTCCTTTCGTTTGTGAATTTTGGATGAAATGTATTATCTTTCGAAACTCCTCAGCCGTATTCAAAAGAAAATCATGAAGGCTGATGTTCTTATATTCAGTTGTTTCCTTGTAAATTATTCATGCATTTATCGGCATCGGGTCTTCATGGGAAATAGCAGTTCGTCCACTGTTATATTTTCGCCTTGTTTATAGAATTTCAAGCAGTTTTCTATAAAAGCATTCCAGATATCAGAAACAAGAGCAAATGGATCAGTTTTCAGTCTTTGGGATCTAGCTGATTTCTTGTCGAAACTCAAGTGTTTCATTATTTCCAAAAATCTGTCCCTTGCCATTATCTCAGTGAAAAATGCCAGGTCCCAAGATTCTGACCGGTAATCTCAAAAGAGAAAGACTTTTTGAAGCCAAAGCTGCACGAACATAAACAGTGAAATGAAAGCATCTTATTCATCGAGTGGCAAATTCCAATTTTTTGGATTCTGGTATTTCTTACGTGTGTTTTCTTTACTGAACTGCTGAATATGACGTAATATCTTTTCGTTAAACAATGCCCACGCACTACTTAAGTTACCGTAATTTTTTTTCTCTTCGGGTACGAAGTTGGTTAATCTACTTCTCGTAATAAATTCTACTGAGGACGTCTCTGTAATACTTGTCGAAATATTTCCTATTTCCCAAACTGAACCATCATTCGTTGTTTCTTTATCGTTTTCAATTTTCTTACTTTGGATACATGTTCCTTGTTCTCGAACTGTGTTGTATTGCTTATCAGTACGTTCTCGACTACTGCTGTTGATTTCACTTCCGCAAACTATACTAGTAAAAGGCAATGTAATATATTTTTATCTAAATTTTTATTTTCCTTTTCTGTTTCGTAAACAGATACTTAATCAGGCGAATCGGACTCATTTGTTTCAGTAGGAACAATCCAGTCTTCGTTGGATAAATTGGATGTAGTTTCGGTAAGAAATTCTTCATCAGATTCAGTTTCTGAAAAAGAATTATCATCAGAAAGACTTTCAAAAACTTTCACCGTCTCTTCCTTCGTTAAATATTTTCTACCAACGCTTCTACGCGACGCGACAAATAGGTCAGAACAGCAAAACTATCCAAATGAAGTAAAGTGCATTTGTATCTACTGAAGAATAATCTTATTAACACAAGGGAAATGCGCAGACACGAGGCGAGCAAAAATTCTAAGCAGGTGTTTTATTCCCCCTCCTCTTCCCCACTCATTTCTGGGAAATATGCAATATTCCTTACCAAAATATATTTGTTTATCTTTATTATTTATTTGTTTATTTATTTGTTTATCTTATGCACATCGGAAATAACTACTAAAGTCATAAAATTAACGAGAAATATATAATTTTCTGGCTACGGTCAAAATGATCGATAGCCGTAATTCTAGTGTTAAAAAGTTTTTTATTTCTTTTCTTTGCATGAAACGTTTATCACATTAAATGTTATTACTCCCTGTTTCAATTATATCTGTGTATTACTAGACTTTAAAAATTTGATTCTATTTTACGAAAACCAAACCATATTTATATTTGTCAATTATTTAAGAAACTGTGTAGATCTTTCGCAATTCTAGGTCAATTGTTATCTGTAGAATTACATATTCTTGAATAATCATGGTTCCTTAATTAAACTTTACTCTAACTTTAAGTCCGTTCAGCTCAAAACAGCACTTTAAACATGATGTAGGTAAGTATTATAGTGCATGTATATATTGAGGAAGGACATCTATGAATGGTAACTTATAATGCAGATGATAAAACTTCCATTAAGTATTAACAAGTATATTTCTTACCAGGAAAATTTACACGATTTGTAAATTAATAATTTGCCTTTTAATGCCTACAAATACAAGGAATCTACATGCAGTAATTTTATTGCTAGTTTCCTTTAACACAATACCTTTAATACTAAACTTACATAGTTGAATTACACCAATTTTCAGCATTCAAAGGAAGCATAGCAGGAAGACTTATTTGTCAAGTGTCAAAAAGCTTGAAAATTAAAAAAAAAAAAAAACCTGAACCAAACTAAATTTCTAACACACGCAAAACATGAATACATACTTTCTCTTTTAAAATATTTATTATAAAGTGCCACGAATGGCTGAAGAACTACCGTAGGAGCTTGGCAACTGTTCACCAGACTAAGCCGCAATATAATTTGAAAGGAAACATCAGTTGCCAGAGTTTTGCTTCTTCAGCTTTCTGGATCAGGATAAGTCTTCATACAACTTCTTGTAAACTGTGGGGAATAAAAGAAAGAGAAAAATCTGAAAGGTTTCAGATATTAAATTACATACAAAGGGACGTTTTTTAACATTTTGTATGTTAACTTTATTTATTAAATATCATATTCTTTGCACTTAAACCATAAAATTAAGTTTAAGAGCAATATCGCAAAATAATAAAAAAAATATATTTTAAATTATTTTGTGATATTTTTATACATAATTTTAAAAATTATTTTAATTGAGCCTATTTTTAGATTTTCTGATACACAGTCTCACGCTCTGAAGATAAAATGTTTTTTTCTGTGCAACGTTGCCATTACTCGCTTTGAAATCCTTGTGTTTATTAATCAAAAATTCGTTAAAGTTTTACAAAATATGAAATTGATAATAAAACAAATTCCAAATTTGGGCTTCTAGATGCCCATATTCGGGTCGAAACAGTCAATATTCAAAATCTAATGGGTCTAGGTACCGTTGTTTATCACAATGCGAGAAACTTATATACATTTATGCAGATTCTTCATTATTTAATATCTTCAAATATAATACAAGGCGATAATATTTAGTGGCAACAATTTGAAAAGTGAAGCAACGCTTTTAGTGAATCGACGCAAAATGCCAAAACGAAATTAATATTCCTTCTGGGAAAATTGCCCCTTTGGACTAAAAAAGGGACAGTTCTATATCTCCCATTCAACTGAGCCGATTGACGAAATTCAAATTGCGTTGTTCATGCCACGAAAGCGCGAAGGAAATATATTAGTTTTATATATAGCATTGTTCTAGCAGATGCATTTTGACACAAAATCGGACTTTTCCTGACATGAAATGCCATTGTTTTTGCGTATTTCGATTCTACGACTCAAATTATGCCTAAATTTTAAATTTTGCAAAATTTGGTTCGATATTTAGGTAGAAATTCAAAAACATCTCTTGGGCATTTTTTTCAGTTTGCACCAAGAATAATTCATTTGGCAAACTTCTTAATTTATAAATTGCCTATTTTCCTTTCCTTTTTTTAATTGTAGACTACGGGAAAAAAGTCATCATTCATACTTTCAAATAATTTTGACAAAGTGCGTAAACCACATTCGGCGTTATTATCGCTTATAACAAACATACCAAGTTTCAAAACGCGCCAATATGTATATCTTACCTATCTTCACGTATATCTTAGAAATTTCTGAATATAAAAACTCTAATCTTTCGCAGGTATACTGAGAAATCTACTGTAAGATGATGGTAAAAATTTTATATGTGATATTTCAAAATTATTTTTGGAAAATTTATAAAAGTTATTTAAAAATACAAATTTTAAAAATAAATCATAAAACATGATCGAAATGTATTTAGAATGAACTTAAATTTCGAAATTTTAAAGGAAAAATCAAATAAGTTAAATAAAAAGGAGATATTAGTTAATTCAATTAACATGGAGGAGCTAAAATTTTGAGAGCTATTTTTTTAAAAACTACGCGAGCGATCTTTACAAAACTTGGCGGTTTGGAAAAATTTGAGTCGTAGAATCGAAATATGGAAAACAAAGGACATGTCATTTCAGAAAAAAGTCCGATTTTGTGTCAAAATACGTAAATTAGAACAATGCTATATATAAATCTAATACATATCCTAATTCGCGCTTTCGAGACATGAAAAACGCAAATTGAATTTCGCCAATCGACCCAGTAGACCGGGAGATATTGAACTGTCCCATTTTTTTGCGCAGTGTACCGTTCACATTCAGCACTATTACTCGTGCAACTAATTTTATTGATCTTGTACATTCCACAAATGAACGCCAACTGCATTTTTGTCTTTAGGTTGAAGAAATATAATAATAAAATCTTGCAGTTCACTTGACTTCGATTTCACTTGCTCAGAAGTTAAATGAAACAGAAATGCGTGGGGTGAAAAATAGCTATGATAAATAACATAACATACTATACCATTTTTTTTGCATGCCTTACTTTTTTTGTTTCCATTTTCCATTCCATATTCTTGAAAACTATTTAGTTAAATAATACTTAATTAAAACTTAGCTCTTGTATATTTAAATAAATTTAGCGTTTCATGTGAATGTAATATTATGAGTAAGTATTATACAATCGATCTAGAATAAATGTAGGTAAAATGTAAGTTATATCTTTATATGGTTGTAGAATTGTGTTGGGGTGTCTTTGCAGGGTCTGTGAAGCCTTTATATCGAGGTTACTTAGGCCATGGCTGTGGCCCAACTGGATCTATTTTAACACTCATGATGGGAAAATGTTTAAAGAAAACATATTTGCAATGGACAAATTTACCAGGCAAGTAGGTGAAAATAATTTATTGAAATTTCAAGCGTATACTGCAATTAGGGATTATTTTGAAATTACCCTTAGTTGCATGCTTTGTATTCTCCTGGACGTATCTTTAATAACATACATGAACGTCAAAGTTTCTAATAATTGTTATTAAAAATAAAGCTACAGATTTGTAATAGCTAATCGGTAGCTAATTGTTTCTACTTTGGCGTTCATATTAAATATTTTAATGAGAAATATTCTGCATTTATTGTTTACCTTTTTGCCTGTAATAAGTTTTGAAACAGTACATAATTTTTAATGTACACAATGCAAATTGTGCTACATTTTCAAACACTTAAATACAACAAGAAACAGTTGTGATTCAAACGGTTTACTTAAAAAATAATTAATTTTATATGTGTAAAAGAAAGATGTATTTTTTAATATGTATATTTCTACTATTCTCTAGTAGTTTCTGAACTTAAACACTCCTATAATACGATAATCTGAGGGAAAATTTACGCTAACGAAGATAGGGAATTGAAATTAAATCCTTAAAATAGTTTCTACAGTATATCCCTTTTTGAAATCAGGTCTACCAGATTAAATATTTAAGTTAATAAAAATCATGATATCTGAAAAACCAGAAAATTCCAAAAATATAAATGTCGTATATTAGCATATATGTTTTGCACTTTTTTCCAGTTCTTACTAATAAATAAACACGACAGTGAAACTTACAAGGTTATTTACTATTATTATTATTATTATTAT